>ML776848.1:2677121-2721036 GCA_009831015.1 Picea engelmannii | reverse complement strand
ATTAAAGGAGAGCATTCATAAGGTATGTACTTCATCCATTTCTCTTAGTTCCATTCAATAATTAGATCTAGGGAAAGAGTAGTATTCTGTCACGTTTTGTTCCAGATCCAGGTGGATCTTGGGGAGATTGGTTAGTGTCCGCACCTACGAATTCATCCATAACACCTAGTTCAAACTATATTTCCATAACTTGATGAGGAAGGAAAAATCATATTGGATCCTAAATCCATCGCAGACACAAGAATTCACCAGCTGGGTAATGCATCCATTTCAAAGTATCTCATTAAATGGAGGAAACTATCGGCTGAAGATTCCACTTGGGAAGATGAGTCTTTTATACAGAAGAATCCATAGTTAATCAAGTGTTGCAGACAACACTTGTCTCAAGGGGAGGGGCGTGCTAAGTCATAAATAGTGGCTCATTACCCCTTAGTTGGGGCATATTACATTAGTATTGTTATTTTATTTATGTCGACTTGATTCCATTAGTTGTAATTGTACCTCCTAGTATCCTATATATACCAAGGAGACATTTTCATTTGGAATCATCTTGTTATTGGACATTTATCTTGGCATAAGGAGGTTTACCCCTCAAAGAGGATTATTATCTGAATTTCTCTCTTTTTCAAGGCGTTGAGTACTTATTTTGATGTTTTTCTATGCTATATTGATATTTGGTTCTTAACAGGTTCCCAAGGCCTCTTGGAAACTAGTCCAAAATCATCCTATAAACACCAATCCTCTATAATATATAATCCTCTTAGTCACGCCATGCAACCTCACTACCTCGCTGATGAAAACTCTAGCTATGTTAGGTGCATGATACGTCGTACGCAGATGAATAAAATGAGCACTCTTCATCAAAGTGTCAACTGCCACAAAAATCGATTCATGTCTCCTTGTCGTCAGTGGAAATCCAACAAGGACATCCATTCAAATGACCTCCCATTTTGATTTTGGAATATCATGTGGTTTTAGTAATCCTACCATATGTTTATGTTTAGCCTTAACTTGCTAACGTTATAGACAACTTGCCATGTAGTTGACTATGTTCTCCTTCATTCCTTTCCAAAAGATTAAGGGTTTAAGGTCTACACTAATCTTCGTGACTCTTGGGTGAGCCATGTACACTACTCTGTGAGCCTCATTTAGGATCAAACCCCTCAACTCGTCGCTAGGCAGTACATAAATATGAATGTAAATATCAATAATCCCTCGTTGTCCATAGTAAATCCCTCAAATTTTGGTACCATCATTGTGTTTTGTTCGATAAAATCCTTGACCTCTTTGTACCCGTCATCGTCGTGATGTAAAGTTAGAATATTTTCACGTAGATTCTTCTGAAGAGGCATCGCCGAAAATATGCATGGTTTCTGAATCAACGCATCATCCACTCTATTCATTGTCCCTTTTATGTAAGTAATCTTGAAATCGTACTCGCTAAGAAATTACGACCAATGTCATTGTCGCATGTTCAAGTTGCTTTGCATAAAGATGTATTGTAGAGCACAGTGGTCTGTTTCTAGTTCAAATTTTCGTCCAATCAGGTAATGTGTCCAAAATCTCAAGGAAGAGACAATGGATAAGACCTCCAAATCCGGCATCGCATAGTTCTCCTCATGCCTTCTCAACTTTCTCGAGATGTAACAGATCAGTCGACCGTCTTGCAACAAGACTCCGCCTAATCCTTCCTTGGATGCGTCAGTGAATAACATAAATTCCTCATCCATGTCAGAGACCTTTAGTATTGGTGTTGTCATCAACAGGTCCTTGAGCCTCCAAAATACCTCCACGTATTTCTCGGTCAAAATAAACTTCTTATTCTTGTTCTGCAATTTCGTGATCGTATTTTCTATCTTCAAAAAACATTCAATGAACCCTCGATAATATCCCGCTAAAACCATGAAGCTAAACACTTATGGGACATTTTTTTAGGCAATACATACCATAATAGCCTTGACCTTTGCTGGATCCATAGATATACCTTTTTCGGAAATGACATTCCCTCAGTAGTGACTCTTCGATTGATAAAACGAGCATTTAGGCAGCTTCGCATACAATACCCTATTCATGAAACTCATAAATACCCCAAGGGCGTTTGTCAATCCAAATGGTAAAACAGTAAACTCGTAATGTCCAAACCTCGTCTTAAAGGAGGTCTTAGGGATGTCGTCCTCCTTGATTAGTAATTTATGATACCGTGATCTCAAGTCGATCTTTGAAAACAGTGTCGCACCCTTCATCTAATCAAATAGATCATCAATCCTTGGCAACAAATATTGATTCTTGACCATTGCCTTGTTCAATTGACGATATTCGATGTAGAGTCTCCATGACCCATCCTTCTTCTGTATGAAGATAACAGGCACACCCCATGGTGACACACGTGGAAATATAAGTCCTAGGTCCAACAACTCCTTCAGTTGCATTTTGAAATCCTGTAACTCTGGGGTCGACATACGATAAGGTGTTATTGCTATCGGTTCAGTTCCTGGTTTTAGGTCGATGTTAAATTCCAACTCCCTCTTAGATGAAATACCAGGTAACTCTTCAGGGAATGCGTCTGCAAATGATTGCACCACCAGAAGGTTTTCTAGAACTTCTGCTACACACTTATCGTTTAATGCAAGTATTGCATATATATTACATACCTTATCCATGCTTTTTTGTAGCTTCAAGGAAGAGATGAAACTCAGGGAAAATCCCTGGTTCTGACCTACAATCACGCTTCTCTTTCCCTAATCATCGAACAAGCTCAACCTTTTTGTCTTACAGTTGAGTATCCCTTTATCCTATTCCAACCAGTCCATACTGATAATGAGGTTATAAGATCCTAAGATTGTGAAGTACATGATGGCCCTTGTGAAAAACTCTCACAAGTTAAGGCTACAGTCTATCACCTTCTCTCCAACCTTTTGTTTGGCTTCCGAAGCCATTTCTACATAGCTAAAATATTCTATTCAATTTCCTTTACCTTAATTCTTCTTAGCATTGCACTAGAGATAAAACTCTTTGTAGCACCCGGATCTATCAAAATACTAAGGGTCTTGTCAGGGACAGTACCTGGAGTCTCGATAAAAATCAACTGGTTCTCTTCCTGGTGGTTATTCACTGATGCATGAATCTGATGGGCCATGTCCAAATCTCCCATAGTAGTGGGTCCGACTGATCCAGGTTCTCTGATTCTCTCCACTAGCAATCACACTGGTAATTTGGATCTCCACATGTCCAACACCTTTTCTTCAGTCCGATATTCATGGTAACTGAAGTAGAGGCTAACGACCCACGATCCTGGAACCCTGGTGTGTTCTGTTGAACAGGCCTAAACTGTTGGTGCTGGAGTTGATGCTATTGTTGGTGTTGTGGTCCTCTGTAAGGAGTCTGTTTTTTAGGCGTCGATCACTATGGTTTAGTGTAAGTGGATCCTCTCTCAGTGCCTCAAAATACTGGTGAATTTCTAGTTGTTGTCTCATGTTGCACCGCACCAAATGACACCTATCCCATTGGTCTTGCTAGAGTCCTTCTCTGACTCCCGCTGATAAACTATCCTCTGCTATGAGGACATTCTGGAAAACATCATGCAAGGATTGAGGCATCAGAATGCTAACATTTTTAGGAATGCTGACATTAAAGCCAAAAAAAACCTATTGACCTTAAGTTTCTCGATATTCAGGTGTGGAGCATACCCAAGTAGCTCCATAAAACGGGCCTCGTACTCAGGCACCGTACGACCTCCCTGTCACAAGGTGTTGAACTGGTTGAGTTGATGCTAAATGAATTTCTCAAATACATACCTCTGCCAGAATTGTTCCTCCAATAGTTCTCATGAGACATCTTCTATGACCATGTTCAATTGCGGCTGGAGCATCTTCCACCATAAAAGGGAACTCCCCTTTAGTTGAAATATTTCCATGCAGACCTTCATGTTGGAGGTATATTCGTGAAGTGAAAAGAACGTCACCATATTCTCCAACCATGCCTTAGCAGCTGTGTTGTCCGGGGAACCAAAGAACTCAAGAAATTTTACCTTCTCGAGTTTGAGGTGAATGCTACTTGTACCAACTAGAGCGTGCGGTGGACCCTCCGGAGGTGTCGGGGCCTTACCTCATATATATCCAAATGGCTAATCAGTGCCCCATACATCATCTGAAAGTACCTCATTATCCCAAGCACATCACCCATAGCTACCTGTTCTTTCCTAACAACCTATTCATCTCCCTTGGGGTCAGATCCCTCAGATGTGGATGCTACTGTGGGCATCACAGATCCTCCCCTAGCACCCTGTTGTCTGCCTCTGTGGCATCCTCTAGCCATGAATACCTTCATGAATACAATTCAACTTAATTAGCAACATTATAATCAAATATCAAATCAACAAAATCCATACCGATCCCAAGTGGTGGGTCGAACCGTCTCTGATACCATATGTAAAATCCTCAAATTACGCCTAAGAAAAGTTTGAGCATAAAGGTAATTTTTTTTTTTTTTTTTTGCATTAAGAATTCAACATCAACACTTGATCATGAAAACACCTATTCACTAATTATAATTAAAGAAGTAGTCGTTACTCATCAGGGAAATCAGTAATGTCACAATCAACGTGTCAACGAAGGATAGTGCCACATAAACATAAATAACACAGTAGATTAGCACATCATAAAATATTGAAGCAAATTACAACAACATTCAATCAAATAAATATTATAAAATGACTACCCTCCCCACATAACATGTAAGGTTAGGACCTCCAGGACACATAAGCAACATTCAAGCCAAGGTTCCAATTGATTTTAACCATTTAAGGTCTCAGGGATGACGACTGTTCTAAGGAACAAGGAGGTGCCTACATCCCACTAATCACAATCAAGTACCAACAAACTATGATAAATCAAGAAAATCATCAATAAACAAATTCATCAATCCATCAGTCCTAATATCCAATTAAACATGGTGCGTGGGTAATCAATTTCATAACACATCATAGACCATATTAAATACAAGGTGTGATATCATTTATTAGTTATATTCGAGGCACAATCCCAATCACAAATGCAATCTTCTGTCATAATAAATTTTTATTTCACACAAGAAGACTAACATTTAAAACCATGCATTACATTAATATTCAGTGCACACAAAGAGTCTAATTACTCAACTAGTCATACATCACCTTATGGAATTGCGCGTGAGTATTATATTCAACTAATCCATCATTTATACATAAAAAATTCAAGATGCATGAGATATCGACCTTATTCGCAAGGCGCAAAGAATAAAATTAATAAATAATTCTTATGACAACATTATTGTAAGGGTGTGAGTATAAACAAATTTAATCAAAAGAGGTTTTTTTGTTGTACAAGCAATGGATTTGATAGGAAATTAAAAAAGAAATTGCAGGGAGTAAAAACAACATTAATCACAGAGAAATGAAGAGCTATTTTCGTTATGCAAGCAATGGATTTTCTGGGGAAATTAAAAATGAATTGCAAAGAGTAGAAACAACATTAATCACAGAAAAATAAAATGCTTGGTGAATTGGAGAGACATCCGCAAAAACAATGTGTGGAAGCACGATTTTGCAGATAATAAATCACAATAATCGCAGAGGATAAGGAGGGAATAAACTCCCAAGAGGGAATTCCTTGTTGGGAAGAGAAATGATTATACACTTATTATCCATGCACAGAAAAAGCAGGGCATTTGAATCTAAATATTTAACACCGGAGTGAAAGACAGTTGATTCGGCTCTTGGTCAACTTCTCAGGCACAAACTAATAACTTAAAAATATAAAGGAACAAAAGATAAAAACAATTTTTTTTTGTATTAAAAACAATAAAAAAAAGCACAAATAAGAAAGTGCAATCGTAGAGGAAGACTTTGATGGAGAGTAAGAAATCGTGGGTAAGGATAACAAGAACTTTTAAATAAGTTATACATCAAAAGGATGGAAACAAAATCATTTTTGGGGCAGAGATAAAATTTATGTGTGAAGGTGGTAAAAACTCAGATGTAACCACTCAATCAGAGTGTGGGTTTCGCCCAAGAGGAAATGAGTTAGATAAGAAAGGATCAATCCAATAAGTTACAATAAAGGTTTTTCCAGGGAGAAAACAAGACAATACCACATTGATGAAAGCATAAGGCTGGGAAAATTTCTCATGGAAGAATGAATACAAAGATGGGATTACCGCAACGACATGCTTAATTAAATCTCAGTAAAAATATAAAGCCTTGAATAAAATTTCCCAACAATGCATATGTAATAGAAATTAACTACATTTAAATTGAAACTTCATGAGTACAATCTCAGTTTAGGATTACCATAACCGAAGACGAAGAGTCTAAGGTTGTTATTTTGTGCTTGCGCTCCCTCCTCTCTCTTGATGGCTTACCGTGAAGACCTCACCGGTACCTCCCATCCAATGATAGGGGTACTATTCTTCCCCCTTAGCCCTCCGAGTCACAAAGGGGCCATGCACACAATACCAAAGAATGCTAGCTCCCACCTTTAATCGCAAGGTTGAGCTACCATTCGTTACTTGAGCTGGGTATCCCAACTCACATAAAAGAAACTCAGTCAAGATAAAATTCGGCAGCGTAACGTTACACAAGATATATGTGATCCTCCATACTCCTCTTCCGCCATCCTTTTTATAGAGTTTTCTTAGTCATTAGTTTCCCAAAACCCTCATTATATTCCTTTTTCATTTAATAAATTTCGAAAAACCTCCCCTTTACACATGTCGTTCGATCCCCTAGTTGCATCAGAAAAACAATTTATTAATTAATTATTTTTTTTTTATTTCCCTCACCCACCTAAAAGTGTTCCTAAAAACGCTCCTCATTGTCCCATTATTCCCTTACAATTCTTAAATGGCTTACGCCTTACTTAATTCCTAGTTGAGTTCATAAATAGAAAGTTCCAAAGGATAGATTCCTTACTAAGTTAGACATTCGCCTTTTTCTTTAAGTTTCCCCTTTTCCTTAGGTTTCCCCCTTTTCTCTAAGTTTCCATTTTTCTTAAAGTTTCACCTTTTTATAACTGAGTTCGGAATTAGGAGGTTTAGACAAAAACAACCAAACAGCACTTTTATTAATCAAACCTTTATTAAAATTTCCACTTTAATTATTAATGCTTGAATTTTCTTTACCCCCTTCCTGTTATATGTCTAATTAGTTTTTTTTTTTTCTAAGGTTCTACTCAAACCTAGGTTTTCAATTCACTAGGCTTGGCAATAGTTCTTAATGGAAAAATTAGTTATTAAACTTTACTTATCAAATCATTCATTCTAAGGCCGACCAAGTCCTAAGGAGGCATAGTTTTCTAGGCACTAGGTTTATTAACTTACTAGTTAAAATCATGATGTTCCCTTCAAGACACACTACGTGCTCCAAGGGTGTCACTTTCCTCTTTCTATTTTCTTTGCACAATGTGCCCTTCAAGATGCACAACATGCTCCAAGGGTGTCACTCACCTCTTGACTTAATTTGGTAGAAATAAAACCCTTGGAGTCAATACTTCATCAAGTGATCTTGTGGGAGACTAAGGGTCTCTAAGGAATAAGGACCCCACCTTATTTCGTGCCCCTTAGAATCATCATGATCAACTGTCATAGTCTTCCCTCACAACATCATGGGTCCTCTCGAACTAGGTGATTGTTAACCTACAATTCGATCCATGACAAAAGTGCTAGTAGGTTGTTGCAGGGCTACTACCACACCTCTCCCTCAATGTTTCTAACTTTTGTGTGTGACCCCTTTACTCCAAATATGAGTCTAGTCGAAATGCTATCATCATCCTGGATCCATCAACGAATCATGTCATTAATAACAATCAACATCACAATATCTAATCATATGTAGATATGTGACATCAAAAACATTGAAACCCTAATAGTCCACTCCCTCACTCGATATGGAGTCTACAGAGTTTCATCGATTCCTCAGTATCCTCAACATCGAGATTCCTACACACTCAGGAGAACCCAGTGAATAACACTGGTCGATGTAAATACAACAAAAATAACATATGATCAAATCCACAATATCTCATAATCATAATCAAATCAACCAATCATATGAAGAATCAGATCACTTGAAAGCAAGTGTCCTCAAAGAACAAGTCCACTCAGTGCATGCAAGAGTGAGATGTTACACTATTTCATAGTCCACTCTTTCAATATATTTTCAAAATAGTATAACATGTTTTCTAGAAAGACATTTTCATGTCAAATTCTCCATGAAGGGTCACATGTTTTTTGGACTTCTTGAGTATAAAACACATGTTTTTAAGAATTTACAATTTTTAGGGTGCTTCTTCCTTTCTATAATTCTACATTTCCTTCAATATTTGTTTTCATACTCTACATATATATATATTTTTTTAAGTTGATACATTTTCTCTCTCATTTTATTGAATTTACAATATTAATAAAACCCCAAAATTTATGCAAAATTTTTATCCAAACTTCGTTCAATGGATAATTTTCCACTTTTTCCCAAAAAAAGATCCGCTAATTTACAGTTTTTCTAAAAATAAATCACCCAAATTATATAGCACAAACTTTTTTTATTCAAGTTTCTAGAAACTATATAAAATCATTAGAAATTTTAATATTTTTACAATAATATCATTAAACATTTTGTAGTTTCTATTTTAAGAATGAGTAAGATTCGCCAAGTTTTTTGCACTTTATTATAAGAATGGATGCTTAAAATTATCCCTGGTTTGAAGAAAAAAAACAGGGTATCAATTTACCCAAACTCCTGATGACAATGAAAGCCTTCAGAAAAAATTTCGACGAAGCATCATAGTTGTAGGATGTGGTGAACCAACCTTGTTCACTATGTAAATATCCAAAATACTTGGAATATAAAGATATCCACAAGGACAATAAATAATATATATAAAATGTATATGAAAATATGAGATGATTACAATAAGAATGAGAGCCCGTTTATATATCCTTATAGGGGGTGCCATTTCATGAATATACACGTCCTTAGATAAGACATGACTTTTGATTTATGATGTGTTTAATTATTATTAATTATATCTATTTATATATATATATATATTGTGTTCATAACATAGGAATATCAAGAAATATTATGTCGATTGTTGATGAGCCATTGGGTATCAATGAAAATATTATGAGTTTAAAAGAGAAAACATTAACCTTTCCCAATGATTCCAATGAACCATTTAAAGATAAAAAACCCTTATCAAGTGTTGAGGGCACATCTTAGTTGTTTGATAATGAGAAAGAATGAATCATAATCATTGAACCTTCCACATAATTGTTTTCCACCTTGGTGACCATACAAGTCCATGTCACTAAACGTATAGGTCCATGTCATCATTTTTATTTAACCTTGGCTACTGTGTACATTTCACATCACCTTCCATATCGCATGCCACATCATAATATATATGGAAAACCATCTAGAAATATTATAAGGGGTAAGGAGCCAATAAAGTATCAGTCATATAGGTTGTATGTTTATCTTGATGATAAATGATTGTGGTTTATTTACATACCTATGAGTCATAGAATGTAGGCCTCTCGTCGATGTCGATGAGATCCCAAGTTAATGCTTCACTCGAAGGATGGAAAATTAGAAAAGTTATGTTGAACAATTGTCTAGAATATTCTCAAAATATGCTTTCATTGTTTGCACAAAAAAAACCCATAAATTATAATAGTCCATACTTTCTCATTGATTCCCATGATAGAGCATGTTGAAGAACATTTTTTTAGAGGTGTAGAAACAAATACCCCTCCACATCAGGTTATCCATTAATGAATAATGGGATATTTAGGATAACACTTAACACAACAATATCTACAAAATATTATCATCATGATTAACATTCAATTTATTTTAACCTTTGTATATATCTAACATACCATATAAAACCATTCAAGTATAAAACCCATTTCATATGCTCATTAATAAGATTCATTCTTCTCTTCAACTTGGAAGTATTGTGCAACCAATTATGAAGCAAGAAAAAATCATTTTCCTATTTCTAGTAAGTAACTCTAGTCTCATTGGTAATGGCTTCAATTGGTGACATGATTAGGTAAAATCCATAGTTTCATTCTGATCCTTGACCTAATCATTTTTTTGGGTAATGAATTACATATCATTTTCCTAAATTCTATTGGTTACAAGTGAAATTCCTTCGAGGAAGACTTTAATTTCTAAATTTCCAAAGAAGCAAAGGACAAGGGCTAAAGAACTAGAAGAGAGGTCTAGATTACATAGTGGAGCCACATACTACAAAGGGATCATAACCAGTCATCAAGATACCATTGATAAAACTGTATACGTAGGTACCTTTGTATGGCGATACAAATCTCAGTACTTGTGTCACTAACACATAGGTGCTGGGGAATAGGGTGGAACCTGTAACAAAACAAATAGAAAATTCTATATATAATCAGAAATGAAACAAAAAATTTCTAAGATAAGAACATCACAATGCATATTGGACCTTGATACCTCCATATGATATCACTTCAATCACTTAATTATAATAACCAACAAGGTTTTCTATTTATAGCTTCAAGACCTAACCAACTTCCACAAAATAGGGAATATATTGTCCACATATGAACATCAACTGTTCGAGTTGACTATGTCAAATCCATGTTGTCAATTTGGCTTGAAAAGGATGCTCAAACTTATCGTCCATGCATACATCTCATAGTTGATTTCTCGGCTAGTCGATCCACCTCCCCACTATCTTTGACTGTTGGTTAATTTCTTGATCGAGAAGTATGTTGACTACTCAATTGATTAATATAGATTTCTAGTCAATCTCTTGACTGACTGTATCTAGATGTAGGTTGAATTCCCAAATAATTAAATCTAGGATAGGTGTGATGAACCATCAATTCTTAATGTTCCAAGACCTCCCCACAATCACATGTCTCTAGAGATTCAAGAGGTTAAATTATATCTTCGTGACACCCTTCTATGATTGCATATTCCTGAAGCCTAAGCATCATATGATTCTTGATCAATATAGCTTTATATAAAGATTTGTTGAAAATATCAACAACTTGATCATATGTTCTTCAGTATTAAAGAGAAACAAATTTCTCATGAACCAATTGTCTCAAATATTGAGCATGTAGATCAACATGCTTGATATTACTGTGGGATTTTTTTTTTGAGAAAACTATATGGAAATTGTATTATCACAATAGATTATATTTGATGTTTGAACAAAATAGTAAAGTTATCCCAAAAGTTGGAAGATCTATACTTCTTTAATACATGCTTGAACAATGCCACACTATTATGCTTTTGTAGTCGAAAAGGAGAGTACCTTATATTTATTTCATGACCACATGAGTGTTCCAGTGCTAAAGAGAAACATATATCCCTAATTGGACTTCTAATCATAATTGTCATAAACCCAATTAGAGTCAGTGAAGTCGACTAGTGAATATGAACTTCGACAATAATTGATACCAAAATGAGTGGTACTTTTGTGATAGTGTATAATTTGATTGATTTCTTTCGAGTGGATTTATTTGGGTTCCTGCATAAATAGATAAATGGAACTAACAACAAAGGAAATATTCGTTCAACTGCCAGTAAGATAGATAATACAATTGACCAATTGCCAATAAAAGGTAGCATTGATTTCAACTAATTGACATGTTTTCGTCATCTTTACTCCATATTGAAAAGGAGTTTCATAGAGATTACAATCACCCATATTAATTAATTTCAATTGATCCATCACATATTTAGAATGATAAATGAAAAAAAATCACAAAGTCATAATACTTGAAGACCCTAAAAATAACCAGTGTCAAAATTTGTCATGTCAAAGGAGTCAACAAGTTGTTTCTTCGATCTATAGATAAGATATTTATTATTTCCAATAATCAGTAGGTCACCTACATATATAATAAAAATAAAAAGTATCTCCTTTGGTATGGAGTACAAACAAGTTGTGATTAGATTCACAGCATTTGAAACTAGGTCAAAGAATGAAACTATTGATCTTTGCATACCAAGTTCGGGTAGCCTACCTCAAACCATAGAATGAATTCTTGATTTAACAAACCAATGCATAATATGTCACAAAACTAGGTGGTTGTTCCATGAAAAGTTATTCAAATAGGTATCCATGAAGTAGATCACTTTTTACATCCATCTGATGGATTTTCCATCCAAAACGAGCAACAAGTGAAATAATGACTCGAACATAGTTCATTTTTACAATAGGGAGAAAAGGTATCTCTATATATGATACCTTTATTTTTTAGAAATAAACATTTGCAACCACACATTCTTTATCTCACTCAACAACACCTTCAAAGATAAATTTGCTCTTGTATACCCATCAACACTTCGCAACATTATTTCCTTGTGGTAGGGTAACTAAGTGCCAAGTGTGATTCTTATATATGAATAGATTTCTATCTACATAGAATGTTCCCATTAAGGTTTTCCATGAGCATCTCAGTAGGAAACAAAATTATAATTTTCAAGTACATGATTCATCAAGGGAACACTAGGATGTTGATTTTGACTTTTAGTTTATCAACTAGAGGAAATGTCACTCGGATCAGCTCCAATAGCTTCAATTTTCTTGGCATCCCAATTGGGTAGACAAGAAATAGGTGAAATTGTATTCACTATATCACGTAAATAAAAATTCATAAATTTTTTAATCAATTGAGTTGACAGACCAGTGGAGACAAAGATCAATAGACTCGTCAACACAAAGGTCAATGGTCAAGTGAAAATAGTGAATGAGTTTAATTTTCTACTCAAATTAAATAACAAGGGAACATCAGAACCAGTGTTGGAGACAACATCAAAGGGATCATATTGTAATAATCCATAGGAGGCATTCGACAGTTTAATTGCATAGTAATTTTCATCAAACCATATATTTTTTCTAATAATTATTTCTCATTTGAAAGGATCAAATAATCGATAGCATTTTCACTCTTCAGAGTATACCATCGTGATGCAAACATGAATATTTACATCTAACTTTTTTTTTTATCATTGGAAATATGAGCCCAAGAAACACATCCAAATACACAGAAGTGGTCGACTGGAGGATTTTTTTGACAACATCATTCGACTAGAGTTATGGAAGGAACGCCTGAAGTGGAGATGTGATCAAGCATATAATTTTCACAATAGATCATTTCAACCTAGAAGCAAGAGGCAATAAGTTTAACCTATCAAATAGATCTAGTCATTTTGACTAATTTCTATTCTTTCATTCTGTGACACCATTCTACTGAGGTTTGTGAGGTATTAACTACTTCTAGTCAATACCAAATAGAACCAGGTATTCTTAGAAAGGCTGATTTACATACTCAACACCACCATTGTATGATATAAAAAACTTGATGGGTAAAACATATTGATTTTGTCCAAGGCATGAAACTCCTTTAATTTTTCAAAGTCAAGGTTCTCATTCTTCAAAAATTAGACCCATGTGAAACAAAATAAATCATCAACGAACATCAAACTATACCTGGCTCCTACTAGTGAAGGTATATTGATGCAGCATACACCACTACAAAACAATTCCAATGGGTTCTATCCTCACCACACATTTCCATATTCAAATGGTTCCCGATGATTCTCTCTAATAAGATAGCCCTTACATACTCCTTCAAGCACAAACACTTTAGGTATACCAACAACCATGTTCTAAGTTGTCAGTACTTTCAAACTTTAGAAATTTAAATCTCCAAGTCTTTCATTCCAAGATTGACTCGACTCATTAGTGTGATCAACAAGTGTCGCTAGTTTGGTGTCAGATCAAGTCGTGTCACATAATTTATATAAATTGTCTTTCAAGTCAAGAATCCCATCGATGAAAATATACTTTATTTTATTCAAATCATGAACATAGAACCAATCTATCCAAAATTTCAAAATGTTATGTATCTATGTTAACTAATAAACAAACAACATATTTTAGCAAAGGTTTGGAACATGATAGATGTCGACAATATTCCCATATTGATAGGTAACATCACCCTCACTAGAAACATCTAGAGTAAAGTCATAAAAAACATAGATTTTTCTCTCCTTAGCTTCATCCAACCATGCGAACAAGGAAGCATCCTTGGCTATATGACAAGTGCATCCAGAGTCAACTACCCAGTTGTTATGCGCAAAATGAGATAGATAGGCTTGAGAAGTTCCAATTTGGAAGGTTAAATTATTAAAAGGTCGATGAAAAATTGAAACATCTCCTTCAAGGTGTTTAACCTTCTCCTATGAATCGTCTCTCTGCTTATACTAGAATTTCTCCACATGTCTAGTCTTTCAACAATAATGGCATGTCTTCTTATTTCGATTTCCATGGGGTTCGTCTATTTCTATATTAGGTTTCTCGTCCTGACATCTAGGTTTCTATGTAGAGGTGTTAAACCATAATTTCCCCCTATAATATTACTTTTCCTTTACCTTGAGAATATGGGATTGATGTTTACTATTAATTTTTCCTTCTTCAAGCAGTTTGCTTTAATCAATAATCAAAATACCACAAACATATTCAAAGGTATAATCCTTACAATCTTCCTTGTGTACTTTCCAAATGGTTTGGAATGTTGATACAAAAATGTCACATGGTGTTTTCAAATTCATCAGGACTAGCTCAATGAGTTTTCCATCCTTATTCTTATCGCCCTTTCCACATTCACCCATTTTAAACTAGATTTCTTTGAAACATTCCAAATATTCTTCTATTTTGTCAAAAGAATGAGGATCGAGAGAGATGAGCTCTTTCTCCAACTACATGACGTGGATATCATCAAATCAATTGAATAATGAATTCATATTCTTCGTCAAAGATCATGATGATGCCCACAAACTCATCATTCTTTCCATCAACAATGAACTTTGTGTTATCATCTGTTGGATCTCGAATAGGAATTTTCATATACTACCACAATTGTTTACTCTTTAGTAGGGTCTCCAAATATGGTTCCCATACTAAAAACAAAGGTCCACTCAGAAAAAAGAAGATTAATATTCAAAGACATCTTCAATATCTACAAAGAATATATGTTTTAAAGTACCAAATAGAAAATCATCGGACCCAAGAATCACACAACAAAACAACTCAAAAAGGTTTATGGATAACAAGTCAAGTTTTTAAACCTATGGATGAGATACCATGTTCAGGAATAAGGTGGAACCTATAATGAAATAAAAAAATTCTATAGATAATCGAAGAGGAAACAATTTTTTTTAAGATTCATGCGTTGTCTAAAGACATCGTTACACCACTTAAGCAAAGCGCATTGTGATAAAACATCATAGTGCATATTGATCACTGATATCCTCATATGAAATAACTTCAATCACTTGATGACAATGACACATGGGGTCTTCTATTTATAGCCTCAATATATAACTAAGTTCCATAAAATCAAGAAGATATTTTCCACATATGACCGTTGATTGTTAGAATTGACTCCCCCAAATCTGCATTGCCTAGTTGGATCAACAAGGTTTCTCGACCTAATATTCCATGCATCCAAATAATATTCAATTACTCTGTCAGTCGTCGATCGATCAATAACCCAAATATATTTCACTATTGGTCGAGTGTAAACTCGATAGATATGTCGAAAACTAAACCAACTAGTGTAGATTTTGAGTCAATCACCCAACAGATTGTATCCAAATGTAGGTCAATCGCTTCACTGACTAGATACAAGAGATGTGTGATGAACCATCATTACTTTATGTTACAACAATAAGTACCTATCCTTATATGAAGTGATTTCTTTATCAATTTGAAGGATTAAAATTACCCAAAATCAATGCTCCATAGTGATCTAGATCTAGACCTCAAATTTGTGGACAATGTAGTATTTCAGAACATCATGTGGTATGGATTACACTTGGACACAACAAGGGCTCCAATTTTCCCCTATATTGAAGTAGTTGAGTGCATTATAAACCTCACAAAATGTAGAAATTATTTGATCAGTAATAAGGAGGTAGAATGCATCATAACATTCCTCCCATAGGATGATATTGGGTATCACAAATTCCACGAATGAGAGGAAGTACTTAATAATGATTTTGTAGTGGCCTTTTATAAAAAATATGACATCGGTAGAATTTTGAAAAATTGGTGGAAAGATGATAAGAAGTTATTAAACATGTCATCAATTTGATACCCTACTGCTGGTCCACGAGATCGATACATATACCTTATGATATTACTATACAAGTTATATGGGGAATTGATTGTTCCCATTTTATTGTTCAACATGGATGCCATTAGTGTACACCATTTCCATGAAGAGAAACAGTTGAATAGGGATCCATAATCTAAAAAAAAAACAAAAACATAATCAAATAGGTCCATAGAACCAATCTAGTTGCAGTATCATCATTTCATATGACTTCTTTTCTATTTGTCATATTAACTGTCGTGAAGACTTTCTCTTGGTTGTCACTCAGTTGGAAAATATTTGAAGCACCTGTGCATGTTCATTTCAATATTTTATGTGATAGTAATCATAAGAAGTCATACATTTTAATATGTGATTATTTGATAGCAAACTTATACTCCCTCATCTTTGGGCAAGAATTCTCTAGATTTTCAAACCAAGTTATGAAAATTCTTGGATATGTTAGAAATTTGTATTTTGAGTAGAAACACACACATATTTGAATATACGGAGAAACTTGTCCACCAAAACTCTTGCCAAACTACATCTTTTACAAGTTGAAATATTGGTGAAATATATTGTTAATATATCATGCAAGGTTTCAACACTATCTCTATAAAGGATAAAGGATAAGAAGAGAATATTTATGCCTTACAACATTCAAATAGGGTACTATTTTGTAAGAGATACCAAAAATGCCAAACATGAAGGACAAATCCTAATGGAATATATATTTAGAACTTACAGCTTAAGGATGCATTATCCTAAAGTTTTAGTACCAAAGCATGCTAAGAAGGTGTCAATTAGTTGGACCTATACACATGAGAAATGGTAGGAAGAGATTTTCATAGAAAATATATGGGATTGGAAAGAAGTAGATAATAGAAATTTAGATCCAAAGGTAATTGTTTTTATATATTTGACACTAGAGGAGTAAATGAATATCATACGTCAAAGACCTTCCCTAAGAAAGGAAGAAGAAGAATCCAGAAAAATAGACAAAGAAAAGTTAAAGGAAGAATGTGAATATAAATGCATGGGAGAAGAACAAGACAAGATTTTGAAAAAAAAAGAAATGAAAAAGAAAACAGAGGAAGAACTTAAGAGGAAGCAATAAGAATGTGTTGTTCCAAAATTACTATCCAAAAAAAGAAGAGAGGCTAAAGAAATAAGGAAGAAGCAATAATTTTTAGACCAGGGGAGTAGAGAAAATTAAGAAAAGGACAGGACTGAATCTAGCATAAAAAAAAAAGTGAAGAATAAGAGTTGGAAGAATATAAAAGGAAAGCTCAAGAGGTGAAGGAACATAAAAAAGAGAGTAGAAAAGGAAAAGGGAAAAAAAAATGGAACAAGAAAATAATAAGAAAACCCCCAAGGATCCTAATTTAGATGGAAGAGGTGAAGACAAGTGTTCCCATAACCAACATAATCTTTCCTTCCACTAAAACATCTACTCGAGACTTGCATGAATATAATGATAAAAAATCAAATGAGGGAGACACTATGAAGGATACTCATGATCATAGAGGAAATTCCATATGATTGGTTGATGAACAAGATAAGAATCGTATTGATATTCCAATTGAGTGGGTCATCGATACTAAGGACACAAAATAAACTCCAATACCTTAGAATCTCGTACAAACCCAATCAATTTGGGAAGGTCGAGATAATCGAGACATTTAGGATTCAACAATGAAGCAGCATAAATAAGAAGAGAAATCCTCTATATGGAAACAACGTTTCTGGTAAGGTCAATTAACTGATAAGACTCGAGTACGCCAAACAAATAAGAAGAATAAAGGTGCTCATCCTAGAGAGAAAAGTCAAGAGACTACAATATAACAATTCCATACTCCTGTAAGTATGAAGAAGATATTGTCTTGGGGACAAAAACCCATACCCCAATGAGTTGAAGAAGTGCGCAATTTGTATTCTCACAGATGATTAAAATATGAATTCAATCAGCAAGATGATGCAGAGAAAGATGAAATTCTCTATGGATAGTGGTATACTTTGTACCTATGAGGAGTTCATTCTTTATACAAAGAGCCCTCAGATGAGTGAGCTTGTATTAGTTGGAATTTCCATTTTTCATTCCATATTAGAAAAGGTCATGGTAGAAGAGAAAGAGAGAGGAATATAGGAAAAAAGTAGCATCACTCTTGCATCAAGTCTAGTGCTATATAGAAGTCCGTGGAGATTCTAATATTTTCATATATCTACTTGAAGAACATGATAAAAACCTTCAAATTCAAGAAACTTCTCTTATGAAGGTGCTGTAATTTCAAGAATAAACCCTACTATTGTTTAAAACGCATAAAGAACTCCAGTATAGTTAAAAGGGTTTATGTTGTTGAACCAAGTTAAATTCATTAGAGAAATATGAAAAGATAGAGGAGAAGAAGAACGAGAGATTGACATCTTAGTGTATGATAGTATAACCATGTTTCACTCAACTACATAGTATTGGGATGATATTGTTAAGGAGCTAAGAAATCATATGGTATAAGATGATCAACTTGTAATAGAACATGGGAGAAGATCAATCGAGCAAAGTTTTACCTCCGGCTACCAATATTTAACCTTCAACTTGCAAGGCCTGTAGTTTGAAAAGTATGAATTTTTATGGCAAGAACAAAGCATAATTAGTTGAGGGATTCATGCAATTGAGCATGTCTTGAGCTAAATTTCTGAATTGGATAATTTCCTCTTTCAATGTTTTCACTTTTTCTTCCAATCCATAGATTTGTTTACAATCCTTTTTCGACTTTTCTCATTTATATATGTCTATGGCGTAGAATCCTTCCCACTACTAAAATAGAGTATTAATCTTTTTCTTGTGCTTGGAAATGGAAACTACATATTTTCTATATGCTTCTCCAATAATCTTCCATCTGGAAATTTGGCCATTTAATCTAAGTATCTCCAATTGTTTTGTGAATTCTTCTATATGTACCCATATTGTCTGTACAACAAGTTATTGCCTATTTTCTAAAATTTTATCAATATCATTATCACCAATTAGAATTCCTGAAATAACTTGAAATATTGTCTGTACAACAAGTTATTGCCTATTTTCTAAAATTTTATCAATATCACTATCACCAATTAGAATTCCTGAAATAACTTGAAATATTGTCTGTACAACAAGTTATTGCCTATTTTCTAAAATTTTATCAATATCACTATCACCAATTAGAATTCCTTAAATAACTTGAAATATTGTCTGTACAACAAGTTATTGCCTATTTTCTAAAATTTTATCAATATCACTATCACCAATTAGAATTCCTTAAATAACTTGGAGGAGAATTTATGAAACACTCTGAACAACTTTTTTTCCACTATCAAGAACCTTCTTATTTGCTTCAACTTATTCTAGCATTGGTTATTTAACATCATTTCCTTCCACAACAGTGCCATTTTCTTTTGTAACAATGGTATTTATTTTCATATAAATGGAAATTGCTTCCATAACAAATCATTTATGTTTTTTTGTTTACCTTCATGAATAGAAAAATGTTACCATACACTCTTGTCAAGGGATTGAATGAGTGTTTATATTCATTTATGAGGTGTAAGTTCCCTCATAATATCTTTCGAAATCATGAATTGATTTATAAACTTCTGATTATTTTCCCTTGAATGACAAAAAAAAGATTAAGAAGAGTTTTGTAAGAAGGCTTTAAATGAAACTTACTAGGAATCAAGAGTGTGAAGGAAAATCCCTTCGTTGGTGTTCTTCTGTCTATTCTAGAAGTTCCTTTAGTGATTCCTTGTTGACTAATATAATTGAGGGGGACTGTCTCCATCTTTGGCAAGAAGTTATTTATTCTAGTCTTTTTCCATTACAACTTCTAGTTGGTGTGTAACAAGAATAGGTGTTTCAAAAATAGTGTCATTACCAACAACATTTTCTTCATTACCAACATTATCAACAACTTTTTATTCATTACCATCATTATCAACAACATTGCAATATTATCATGTTCATGCATGGATTGTCATGTAGTATCCATAAGATCCTCTATTGATTATTGTGTGAGAAAAGGGAAATATTATGATGTTGGTTCTTGTGTAACAACAATAGTAGGAGATTCATATAGCTCACCCTCAAATGAGTCGATCATGTACTGTGCTTCTAAATCACGTAGAAAAACAAGAATATGATCTGAAAATACTTCTACAACCCCCATGTGCCAATCTTTTGGTTCTTTTGTAGCAACAGTGGGACCTTGTATTGTTGTTTCTTATGTAGTAGCAACAATGTCTTGTAAACTTTCTACAACATTTTAATGTCATGATGTCGGTTCTTCTGTAATAGCAACAAGCTTCTGGATATTTTCTCCAAGATCTCTTTCTTGTATTTCTAGCTCTTGTGTATTAACAACAAGGTTTGTAGGGTTGATTGTAGGGATTCCGTAGAAACTTAAAATACAAGTGTGCTAAAAATCACATTGCTTTTCTAGATGACCCAACCTTCTTTCTCAATTCCCTTGAAATTAGAGATGATGATGGGGTTTCTTTGATAATTGGGAAAGGGACCACCTAACTCACTATGATTCATTTCTCAAAATTTCATTCAATAGAGAGAGAATGTATAAATACATAATCTATTATGTGGCTTTCAAAGAGATATACTTCATTACAAAATATAGGTGATAAAACATAAATGAACCAAATTATCAATACCTCTTAGAAATTCTTGATTTGGAAATGGAGACATAGTTTGGGGATGACCTCAATGTATAATTGCATTATCTAACCTATGGCTTTGTGAATTTATAACTAGTGGGACCAAAGAGTGGAGATATAGCTTAGAGGGTGAAATCACTATTGTAATGTAATGGTTAACCAAAATGTACCCCATATGGTAATATATGTATAAGTAGTAGATTTGTTATTTCCAATATCAACATACTATTATGCACAAGATAAATGGATTCTCTACTATGAAAATACCCTTTAACTAATTACCAGTAAGTAACAAACATTTTTTCCCTCATTTTTCGATATGTATATAAATGATCTATGAAATTATGAATTTGTGAATCAAATAGTCCTTTGTGCATCTCGACATTTTGTTTGGGTAGTTGAATTCTAGTGTAAAGATGAAAAATGAAGGAGATGCCATAGGTTGTTGACAAATCACTTAAGGGAGGGAATTGGCTATCTTCTAGGATAATGTATTAAGGATGGATTTTTTTATCATTGGAGTAGTGATTACTATGTGGCTCCATATGGAATAAAGTGTAAGTGATGGCTCGCTAGGGAATGATTTTAACATAGAATGGTGACCATGAAAACAATATAGAATGCTAAGTGGATAAAGGATCTAAATTTATATGCACAGGACGTGAGACTGTTACATTAAGTGAGGAAAACAAATCTTAAAAAAATACCATCACGGATATCATTGTTGGGGTTTAGGGTGACCTTGTGAAGCCCAACTAGAATTTTTTTTATGGGTGAAGGGAAGACCTTAAGAAATTAGAAAAGAGAGACAACAACATTAGGGTGTAAGTTGAACCTTGCAGAACCCAAATTACTAAGATGATTGTATTTTTTTTGTGATCTAGGGAAGATATTGAGGAAGCTAACTAGCATCAAATTTTTGGGTGAAGGGTGGACTTGGAGGAACCAAAATGATAGAAGGAATCACTTTGGTGTAGGGTGGACATTGAGGAACCCAACTAATTTGAATAGAAATGATATTGGGGTGTAGGGAGGACCCTAAGAAACCCATTTAAAAGAAATAAAACAGAGACACATTTAAGTTGTAATATCTAATCCCAACTAATATGGAACAATGAAGTAACAATCAATATTATAGAATGAAAAATAGAATAAAGATTAAAATATTACATGTAATATCCAAAATATCTGAAATGTACTCTAGCGATATAGAGCAAAGAACAAAAAATAGTGTAAGATAAAACCTAAAATATATTATTTGAGATTATAATACCTTAGTTTTACTAATGAGGTATAGACCTTTTATACATTTTCATAGGTACATTTCTTTATTTGTTGAGAGGGTACAAAAACCTAATCTAATTATGCACATACTCAAAATTAAAAAGAAGTGTTATTTAAATGCATAGGCACATAGAACAAAGATGGAAATAAATGCCTTCTAATAAGTTGCACATTAGAAGTTAACAAACAATGTGCAACTCAATGTTGGCTTGCACAACAATCTCAAAAGCTAATTGTTGGTGTGGGTTGATACACCCTCCTTTACTAGGTCCCCTCTCACTTTTTGGATGTGTTCTTCATAAATATAGTAAATAAACTAATATATGCGAATAAGTTCAATGGAATAGATCGTGTAATTGAGTGATTTGATTATTATGTATAAGGTTTAGAGGTTAGTTCCCTAAACTACTTACCTTGTTGCATGTATTACTCATTATTTCTACTACCATAATCAAACACCCACAAAAGACACACCAATACAAGGACATCCTCAACATTTATTAAAAACATATTTCATTAGAAAAAATAAGAATTAAAAAAAGAAAATATTCAATAATAAAATGAATGTATTCTACTACCTTTAATAATTAATAAGTAGTGGTCAAATCCAGATAGAGAGATATGTTTCCATGGACCTTGTTCTACATGGTGACCCTGGTCTAAAACCTGCCACTATGAGAAGGAGACACCGAAAAATCCATCCATGAGAAGTTTTTGTGTGGCCCATATCTAGTTCAATCTTTCCATGATTAATAACTAGCCACAAGATAGTCCCAAAAGTCACATACACACTAGCAAAGAAACAAATAATTAATAACTAGTGAAGATGGAATGTAAAATAACTTGTACATTATTTTTATAAACTAATAAACCAATTTAATCATTTATGTTTGTTATTTTAACTACATAATACATCACATAATATATAATACTATTATTTATTGATTCCCCACTACCTAAATAATCACTTTATGCATATAAAGATGATACGAGTTAAAATATAATAATTTGAGGTTAATAATGAGAGTTTTAATTTTATGTATTTCATCATTGGATTAGATTACATGAATACCTATAGTTAGTTGCATACATGTTTTGAATCTAGCACTTCAATTGGGTTTATCTTTGGTAGTTAGGAGGAATGATTACTATCCTCTCCATGTGGTTTCAATTCCTACATGTGATATGTCCAGCTCTTAAGAAGTATATTATTATAATGGATTCAATTCATGTTGTTGATTGTTCTTGTTCTCTCTAACATGGAATAAAAAAATGATATGTAATTAGAAAAAACCTACAATATACATCAATTATTCTTTAAATTATTTGGACGATGTTCTAATATGTCTGTTGTTAGGACTCCACGGGACACTTGATGAGATATTTTAATCGTTCACCTCTCGAGGAGGTGTTCCACAACAATGGTTCTTACTTGGTTTCTTGGAACACCAATAATACTTCGTTTGTACTATGCATCTTCATGTAGAGAATACCCATACTCCATTATATGCTACCGATGGGTCACACTCCTACTCTAGTGTAACTCTTGTATACTTGGACAATTCTTAAAAATTTAACACTTAGTCATATATAATAATACATTTGTGAACATGAGAAACCAAGAGAACAATTGCAAAACAAACCAAAAAAAACACACAAATAGTGAGTTCTGCACAAACCGTGCCTAACACCCAACTAAGTCTTTGTTATTGTGAAACAGTTACAACATGAGCACTACTGGTTCAATTTACAACTTGGGAAGATCAGAAAACTCACCTCACCTCACCAAGACACTCATGAAAAGATTCATCACATGAATAATTTCTATCGCAACCATCTTTTCTACCTCCTACCATTCACCTCAAATGTGCCCACAACCATAGACTTGTTTTCACTTCGTTGTCATAGAATTTCACTACAATAACACATATTGTAGCTCTACAATACACATTCCTCCAAAAGACTTGCATTTCGATACTTCCCAAAAAACTCCCAAAAGCATCCCACTCTTGGCTAGTTTTCTTCTGCCTTGGCAAATTTTCCTCAATTCACTTCCCCACACTTGCCTCAGACTTATTCTCAAAATATCTTACTAAAATTCTATGCCTTCCTTTGGTTGTGCATCCTTTCTATTATAGGAAATCCAAGAGTCACTTGTGCAAAAAATTATGTATTTTGGGTGTGTCACACCCCTTCACTAAACCACACTCAAAACAATTGTTGGACCCCCTGGACCTAGTGCGCCCATCCAAGTTGACGTTCCCATCAACCGATATGTCTCTTGGATTGATGAGCCCCATCCTTGGGCACACACTTCTTGCATTGTGTTCTCTACTCATGGCTCCTCGTGGGTGTACCGATGGATCCTTCCAATCACTTTGGTGTTCCCATGATTTCGAGGGAAGACAAGTCAACTCTTTTAGAATGATCCCAAGTTGCTCTGCCCTTATCCAAGGAGAACCCAAGTCTTTGTTAAATTTTCTAAGTCAAGTAAGGTGTGTGCTCCCTTGGTTCTGCATGTCACCACTGTGCATCCAAGGTTCCCATTCTCACACCTAAATGTCTTTGTTTTCCCAATTCATTTTTTAATCATCCTTGTTCTCTTCATACATTCCATGACCAAATATGTCAAAGGAGCATGTGTTCTTGGTGGGTTTCATGGGATACCTTAGGTCCTCATCCAATCCATGTTGTTTCAGTCCCAAACAATATCCATCGATATCTATGTTGTCTTTTCCCCATCTTTGGATCTCTTCACCCATTAACAACTATTGTTTCCTCAATTGTCATCATCAAGACAAACTTCCCCTTAGGAAGTTTCATGAGTCTACAAAGTGTTGCTACGATCTGACTTATTGTCGCTTCGATAATTCAATCTATCTTCCCACTCTTTTTTGCATTGGATCCCCTTGTGAATTCGGTTGACTATGTAGTTAATCCAATCATCATAAATCTATATGAAGAGCTCATATATTCACGTTCAAGCATCCTTTTCTTTCTTCAAAATCAGCACTTCCACAACTCTTTGTTTTATTGAATTTGTCAAGTCCCCTACTCTATTCTCAACAGTTTTTACCAATGCACCCCAATGTCCTCACTTCCTCCCACCGAGACTATGATAAAATATGTTGTCGTCTAGTTTGAAGGTGAAGGGGGATGCTTGGTTGGTCCATCTCCCTCATATCTAATATGTCCCAATGTGATCGATAATAAGTCTCACCATACTTAGGTGTTATGTGCATAAGAAGTGGTACACTTGGACCTATTTTTCCTTCACACTACTCCATGAGTCCTTATAGCTCGGGATCATGCAACTATTCACCATGTCCAATCTCATTAGAGGAGGAATCAACCTCTTCCTTGGTTCTCTTCCACCAATTTTGTTTCGTCTCCCTCACATTTTCTTGGTCCACAAATGGTCTTCTCTCCTATTCAATGAACTTATCTATAATTATCATCTGAATGACTTCTTGATCTTCAATTCAACTCATGAAATTTCAAACATAAATAAGCCAAGCCATCCACAATCTTAGCCAAATTTCCAACTATCTCTTCAACATCGACAAGCCTCCATTCCATGAGATTTATTTCATTCTCCATGTTAGAAAACCCAATGATCACCCTAGATCATCCAAGTACATCTCCACAAGGTTCATTACACTAGTTGTCCACAACAACCATATGCAAGGAAGATATCGATGTGCCTCCTTCCTTTCACCTTATGGTAGGAATCAAGCATGGAATATGTCCTCAAAAAATGACCAAACTATTCACGTGAGGAATAGGTGTTTCCTTTTCCTTCCTCATGATCTCTGGTCCCAACAGAACTTTGAAAATCATCAAGAGGAACAATGGTGAAACTTGTCTTTTGGCACTAGTCACCAAGCTTCAATGAGATGTCCTTGGAAATACCAACTACCCTCTCTACACCTGCGTTGACTTTCTTGAATATTTTTTGTGTTGGTTTAGGTAGAAACCCAAGACTCTGCACCATGTCATCCCTCAATAAGTTATGAGTCATCGTACAATAAGAAAAAGGGTTGGAAGAAGCGCAAGACCGACATAAGGGTTTTGTCGATGCATATCGCGTGACGATAATTATGAAGGGCCTAATGGTTAGTGGTGCCTAATTCTTCGAGGATTTGCACGGTGTTTATCTTGTATCTGTGGGAGAAATTAGGAAAGTGATCCTACTCATGTGATTGACTTGAGTCCTTGCAAGTGTCGGGAGAGGGTGCGCTCATGGAAGATCCAATACACCCTCTCGAACATCACATTCGAAAAATACAACATCAAACTGTCGATTAGGTCAAGGTTCAGTGGGACAATTATATTCCATACTCGACTACCTGGGAGGACCCATATGATATGCATCTGTAGTTTCCATTTTTGTTTGATAGCGAGACATTAGATTATTGTTAGATACTTTATTTCTACACTTGTATACTATGACACTGTGGGACAAAGTTTAAAACAAGAGGGGGTGTATGTAACATCCCACTGTTGCGCACACCTGATGTGAGTTATTATTTGAAGAAACTTGTGCGCAAGTGATCTGATTCATTATATGATTGACTTCTTAGCTTATGGATTATGAAGTTGACACTATGTATTATGATGTTATGATATGTTATTTGATTATATATGTGTCAACAAGTTCTATTGACTCGTTTCTCCTGACTGTGCATGGATATTGACAAATTGAGGATGTTGATGGCATCGATGGTCCTCCTTCGACTCTGGATTGAGTCAGGGAGTGGATTCTTTAAGGTTTGATTATTTATGTTATTGTATATGTGACATATGGCTAGTATATTATGATTTTGTTTATGGATCGTTGACATGTTTCGTTCATGGATGCAGGTTGACGATAGCTTTCTAATCAGACTCACATTTTGAGTAAAGGGGTCATGCGTGACCATTAGAGACATAGAGGGAGAGGTGTGGCAGACACCCTGCCACAAACTGCTAGCACTCCTACCATGGCTTGAATTATAGGTTAATGATTACCTACTTCGAGATATCCATGATGACGTGAGGGGAGACAAAGACATTCATTCATGAATATTTTAAGGGGCGCATAATAAGGCATGGTCCTTATTCCTTAGAGGCCCTTAGTCTCCCACAAGATCTCCTAATGGAGTAATGACTCCAAGGGAAGATGTCTACCAAAATCAGTCAAAAGGAGAGTGGCACCTTTGGAGAACGCAGTGTTTCTTGAAGGTCACATCACACAAATGAAACTTGAATACCTAGAAATCAATATATCATTTTGACATGGTCGACGTTAAAATAAATGTTCCCCGAATAATGTTTAAAAATTATAAATTTTTCCCTTAAAAACAATTTTGTTAAGCCTGGATGAATTTAGAACATAGGTCTAATTGGGGTATAAGGACTAAAATTAAGTAATCAAATAATAAAAGGAGGTTGAAGAAAAATCAAATTTTAAAAAAATTAAAGGAGAAAGAATTTATCCAAAAAAATTAATTGTTGGCTATGTGAAAAACTTGCTAATTTAGAATTTAGACCAAAAAGGGGAAACTTAAATACAAAAGGAATGTGGAACATAGAAGAGAATCTAGTCTAGATAAATTTCCTAAAATGAACTCAAATAAGCTTTATGAAAGGTGTGAGTCATTAAGGCAATGTGAGGGAATAAAGGGACATCCAGGAGCGGTTTTAGGAATTCTTTTAGGTGGGTGAGGGAAATTGGAAAAATTAACTTAATTAATTAAATGATTTTTTGGTGAAACTAAGGGACCGGTTGACAAGTGTATAGGGGAGAATATTACTAATAAAATTTTAATCAAAGAATTAAATGTGCATTTGGAAACTAGTCACTAATAGAACTCTATAAAAGAAATGACAAAGGAGGGGAATGGATCACGTCTGGTATGCCCAAGGTTATGCTGCCAGATTTTACTCTTGACTGATTTTATTTGTGAGAGTTGGGATACTGAGCTCGAATAGAGAGTGGTAGCTCGACATTGAGAGGCGAGTTGGGAGCTATCTTTCTCTTGTTCATGTGTGTGGCACCTTTTGGCTCAGGGGGCTCATGGGGAAGAAGATTACCCCTAGCTTTGGGTCGGAGGTACTAGTGAGGTCTCATCGGTTGGAAAGAAGGAGTTGGATGGAGAATAAGCACGTGAAAACCCATTCGGATCATTTTCCTATGGTTATGGTACGCCTTTAAATTTGCAGTTGTAATTTAGTTAGAAATTGTATATAGATTCATGTTTTGTTGAAATCGCTAAATATATGTTATGGTGGGCAAGATTGCCTAATGTGGGTAGTTGGGATTAATCTTGATGGATTGGTTTTCCTTGCTAACTCCATGCTTTGGTTAATTTTTCTCTTCCCCTTGGAAAAATTTGATCTTGCACCTTGGTTTTCTTTCTCTCTGTGCCTGAGTGGTGGGATAGCGTTTTTTCTTGGTTTCACCACAAAATGTGCTTCCCTACATTATTTTATTTTGTTTTTACTCTGCGAGAAGAGTGTGTGAAGCCCTACATTTTCTTTTAATTTTTAATTCGATTTACACACAGATTAAATGCACCCAAAAGCTTGTGCAACCCTATTTTTAATTCGAAATACCTCTCTGTGTTTTTATTTTTACATTCACTCATTGAAGGTATCTCCCATGCTCATCGATAATTATTTATTTCTACAACGATATTGTTCTCAAGGCTCATTGATTTTTAAGCCTCGCTACACAATGGAACGCTTACTTCAAATTTTTTGATATGGGGATTCAAAACAACCTCTTGTGTGATGAATCTTATAGCCCTTCGCTTGCTTACATCTTTGGCATTTTATTTTTCCTCCTTATTCCCATCACCCTTCTCCTTGAACCTCTACCTTCTAAAATTTCCTCTCTGTGTTTACTTTTATTTTTTCTACAAATCGTGACAACTTCTCAGCGACATGGGAAATCTCTTACCAAGCTCTCTAATGGTGTGATCACCTTTAAAAATCATGATAATTTCCTAGTGTTATGATTTCAATGCTTTCAATGGTCATGTATCTTCTAATAGATAGCTAGTGAACCAACATTGGTTTCTTTCACTCACGATTGTTGGCATGCTTTCAGTTGCAATTTAAATTTTGCTAGACTCCGTGGAGGTGTCTTTATACAAGTATCAAAGGTAGAGGGTTACCCTTTTGATCCACCAACACCTAACTGAGCATCCCTTCCAGTTCTATAGGCTTACCGTGTTTCTTTTTTATCCTATCAAAGTAGATCAAAATGGAGTTGCAGTCGTTCCCAAGGATGATTTTAGGGGGTAAATTTTTCTCATGGGCTAATTTTCCGTGGTTTTTTCAAAAACAAGATTTTCCATTCTAAAAATAATTCGCCCAAATTCTATAGGATAAAATTATTTTACCTTAAAAATCACCAAAAGTTTATACGAACTATATAAAATCCTTAGAAATTTGAATATTTTTACAAAAATATCACCAAACATTTATAGTTGGCATATGAAGGATTAGTAAGATTCACCAAGGTTTCTGTATTTTAAAATAAATCTCCATCCTTAAAATCATCCATGGTCATTCCATGATAATCCATTTGAAAGTGCATTATATCCCATAATGATCTCGCAATTTCTTGTGATTCTATGAGATTTTATGAGTTCATTATCCCTTGTGTTTTTATGAGTTCATGATGGTTTTGATTGTGTAAAATATCATGTATAAAGATAAACCTACTTTCCTACCGATTCCCTGGTTGATTATTATACAAAACATATTTGCAAATTTTCTATCATAATGGAGAAATTTCCATATGTTAATCATTGTATGACCTCCCTTCACGAATAGATATAAATTTCCAAGATACATATCAATTGTTTAATTCTTTGAAATATTGATGAGATCACTACCACTTGAAGATGCTTGACCTATCCTCCAATGACATACCCTTGAGAGTCGACCGACAGGTACCAGAACGACCTAACTATTGAATTTTCACAAAGCTAGGTTAAGCATGAAGTTCATTCCATTTTATTATTTAACATAACTATAGAAAATAATGTTGCAACAACCAATATCACAAGAAGAAACGCCATGCACAAGAACAAAAGAAGTATCCTTGGAAACCCTTCTCAATAAGGGAAGAAAACCCAACCAAATTCTTCGCTATATTCTTCAAGAGAAAGACCTTCACCACCAAGAAATACTTAGCACACAAGAGGGTGCTCCAAACCCTTTAACTCTAACACCAAAGAGAGGTGACAACTTTTCCCAAGGAAGCGTACTTGCTGAAATTTCCCAACTCACATGAAAGATATATGATTCCACAATGGGGAATTTCCCTTCACTTATATTAGACTTATCATATCAACCGAAGTGTCTATTGGCTCAACAGGGTCAACTTTACTAAGTCATATTATTATTATTATTATTATTATAATTAATGTTAACCATATTGATTATCGTTTACATTTATTATTAATCACATTAAGGTGGGCCCAACCTGTACCCTTTACATAAAAATTAGGGTTACAGGCAGGTCTGACTCTTGAACAACATATAGCAAAGGATCTGATACACCCACTAGTTCTCATCCACAAGGGACACATCCTTAGGGATGCCATAACTATGTCTCACTACATTACATAGAAGAACCGAATATACACACGTTCACATGTGCTCATCCATAGGCACGTCCACAATACAAATATTCTTTCCCACTGCCTCACACAGGATAATCATATGGAGTTTTATTGTCAACTCTGCTGCTCAAAGGATGCCAACACATCATCTTCATTTATGTTCTCATGATGATGCACCCAACACTTTGGGTTTTCACACGTTCACCTTGTTCTCAATCACAGGCACACCCAACTCATTAGATCTCCTTTCCCACTACATAATCGTCTGGAGTTCTTCTCACTCTTTGAATGGAGGAGGTCATCATCAACAGCCAATTGGTGTCATCTTTCACAAAGATAAGTGCTCTCTGTTATGGTATCATTTACATGTATATGAATGTATTTCTAGTGTATATTTAATGATCATTTAATTGAATCTTTAGACTATGCACTCTTGTTGAATACTGTTGTGCATGTTGTTAAATTCTTTATTTTATGCATCCTTAAATTTTAAAAGGTATCAGTAAGACAAAGAAGTCTAAGGGCGGGATTGAAGGTAGCATGTCATAGCCTGTAGGTGGCTAGGTATGTTATAGTTTAGTATTAGAGCTTTTGCTTGAAACACCAGGATGGTATGGGTTGGGTATGTTGGTAAGAGTCTCGTGGTTGAGATCAAATTCTAACCATGAATTTGAAAAGATCAGAAGAAATGATGTTGCAAAATCTACCTAGGATATAGATAACCAGAGACCCGTTGTAAGGGTTTCTAAGGATCATGACCGTCCCCTTCAAAGTCGGGAGCTATCACCACTGTAGGATCAGGAGATTTTTGTGATCATTAGATCGAAGGACAGGTGAATAGGGGTCATCCGATGAAAAGGAAGCAAGGGTTAAGGTCACCACCATCATATCTCATTGGAGAGAGAGATCAACTCACAACCAGCATTGCGCGGAACCAAGTTTCACGAGAGATAATTCGTCAAGGCAGTCCTGAAATCCAAATCATAGTTTCAACAAGGGGTTACATGTGAGCATCAGGAGAATTGTGGGGAGAAAAGAAGGTTACCCCAAACCATTGATGTGTGTCCCCGCAAATTGAATGGCAGTAAGGGATGTGACATGTTAGGGTTCCAAAATCGAAACTCCATATAGCCGAAGTAATTTGGGGATGTCCATTGTCAAGGAGAGACAGGTGGCGCGATATCTACAACTCCAAAATTTTGTGGATGAGTAGGAGGTGAAATAGCCAAAGTAGATCTTGATCGTCGATCACCAATAGGTACATGTTAGCAGATCAGTAACTCCAAAGAAATTTGTTCGAGAGGTTTTTAGTTGAGATTGGAGACTCCCAAAGCCCGAAGAGATGGAGAGTCGAAGTAAATCTCAATCATCTGATCATCCAAAATAGATCTCAGTCGCAATATCATCTGGAGTAAATCTCAAGCGGAAAATTATCCGAGGTGACTTTGGGTCGTCTAATCCAGAAGAGACATGGCGTAAATATGTGGATTTCAGGCGAAGGCCCGAAGTAAGCCTCAACCACCTGATTCAGGAGGACACATGGAATAATCTCATGTACTTAGAGGAGGTTTAAAGTTTGATATTTCTGAAACCTAAAGACCTTAAAGGATATCAACCATTTATCTTCCAAGGGCCATCCATCACCAGATCCAAGGCTTCAGATAAAATCCAATGCGGCTAGAAAAATTTTGAAATTTGAGATTTTCAAAGTCCGAAGACCTAAAGTATGCCTCAACCATTAGATTAAGGAGGACATGTGGTACATATCCATGGACTCCAGGTGAAGACCCAAATTCAATCTTAGTTGCCCGATCCAAGAGGAGACATGGTGACAGATTGGCTAGTTTGGGAATTCAGAGTTCAGGAGAATTGAAATTTTGCTAGTACATAAATCCTAAAGTCTGAAAGCCCAAAGAGCCAAAGTGGTGGGGCACGATGATGTCACCTAGGGGTGATGTGGATCTTGAAATTCTTGAAGTGACATGGCTTGCAGATGTCACTTGGGATGACGTGGACACATGGGATGTGTGCCACATGTGAGTAAGTTTTGAGCATATGGATTATTGAAATGTCACTTAGGATGGGACAAGTGTCACCCTCCTGATTGGGCCATGTGTTTGCTTCCATTATTTCTCCACGTGGCAATAGATCATGCAGTCTGGAGACTAGGCACTCTAGAGGGGAAATAAGTGATAGGTTGCATTGGGTCGAAAACTACCAAAGGGTGGAAGGCAGGAGTACATATCAAATATTGATTCTAGAAGACACACGTCGAAGGATCGTCAACTTCGGGTGAAATAACTCTAGGAGAAAGTGCAAGAGGAAAGATGGAAACTTTAGAAGCCGAAGAGAGAAAGTGATTCACAACCATTGATCTGTGGGAGGACACCCGTCGACAGATCCTGAAATCAAGGTAAAAGTGTTCCATGAGTAGGAAAGAGAGGAAAGTTGAGACTCCCGAAGGGTGGAGTCTCAAACTGGATCTTGATCATTGATCATCAAAGAGGATGAGGATTGTTGATTTGGTCCTTGCTGAAAGTTTTGAAGCCCCAAAGCTCTGGACAAACACTTTTTTCAACTAAGCGCAGAGTCATGGTTGTTGTCATATGTAGATTGGGCATTGAGGGAAGGACGAATAAGGGCCAAATTGGTTGTCTTTGAGACAAAAAAGTGCTAAGGAAGGATTTAGCCGCGGTTTCTAGTCATGGTCACCTGGGAAGGTGGTTTGAAGGAAGTGCCTGTGCAGGATGAAATTCTTTTTAGGCCAAGGATATCAAGACAATGTTATTTTCGGAGAATGGGGATATGATATCCATGAACAAAAAATAAAGAGACATGTATCATGGTTTGGAAATTTTCTATATCATATGCATAATTCTAACAAAATGGTCGCTTGCACATTTTGCGGAATTAAGGGGTCTAAACACATAAACTCAGGATGCATATTGATGAAATGGAAGAAGGTGAGGGAGCCTCTAGTCATGATAAGGAGGGCGAAGGACAAAATATTAGAGTTGGTAATGCAGAGACAGATTCCAATGGATTTAAGGGAAAAGGAGATAAGGAAACATTAATAGAAATGGTAAGAATCCTTGAGATGGAAGTGTAGAGCTACAAAGTAGACAATGAGAGACTGATGAGAGAGAAAAGCTAGATAAATTCTCGACTATTGCAGAGCTTAAATCAGTTGCAGAAGAAAATGAAGAAAGGACTAAACTGAATACAAGAGGAAGAAGGCATGTTCCATGAAAGAAGGGATGGTCATGGAAGAGCTGGTTATTCCAGAAGTGCCAGCAGCGCTCATGGACACTACCCACCTCATTACTTAGAAGGAAAGTTTTATGCATCGAAAGATTCGTAAGCAGTCCAACGGTTTCTCATGTTAGACACGAAAGAGGAAACAAGAGGTAGATATTTTGCAAGGAGATATGAGGAATCTCAAGACACATTCCTTTGATGGGAAAAGAGAAAGGGAATATGATGTCGAAGCATGGTTTCTTAGGCTCAGGAGATATTTTCAGTTGCATAACTATTTTTCTAACCTTGAAGCCAGGATTTCCACCTACCATTTACACGATAAATATGCAATGTGGTGGGACCAACTTGATCAAGTGGAACATGTTAATGAAAGTAGGATCACTTGGAAGAAGTTCAAGAATTAATTCCATAAGGAGTACCTCTCAAAGAATTTATATGACAAGAAATTGCAGGAGTTATTTTAACTCAAGTTGGGAATAATGACTATGGAAGAATACAAGAAGAAGTTCTTGGGATTGTTAAAGTATGTTAGGTTCATTGGTGATGAGAAAGTGAAAATACAAAGATTTCTAAGTGGACTGACAACCTTTTTTAAGGAAAAGACAAAGTATGATGAGCCCAAGACCTTGAATGAGGCCATCAGTAAGGCTAAATATGTGTATGATCAAGGCCAGGGAAGAGAATCCCTGCAGAAATATTGAAAGGAAAAGAAGAATGAGAAGTATGATCAGAGGATGAAAGGATTAAAACCTTTCTTTAATAGGAATGAGCCTAATAGAAATTGTCAAGATCAGTATGCTAAGAGGGATTTCAAGAAAGAAGATTCCTTGAGAAAAAGGGGAAGACCACCAATCCAATGTTGGGGATGCAAGGAAGATCACCTATACAAGGATTTACCACACAGAAAGGATAGAGTGAAGATGATGCACAACATCCAAGACGCTACAACAGTCAAAGATATGGGAAGAATCTATCTAGCTTTAGATGATCGACAAGTAGATTATTAGTCCAATGTGATCAAGGTGAAAGGTAAGATCATAAATCAACCTGCTGCTATTTTGATTGATTTAGGAGCAATTCGTTGTTACATTGATCCTAAGATAGTGGATAGATTACATTTGGAGAAAAGTAAACTTGGAAAAGTTTGGTTCAGTTAGCCACTTGAACCAAAAGAAGAATCCATCATATGGTCAGAAGTTGTTCCATAAGTCTTAATGACATGAATACTAGTATTGATTTAAATATCATACCATTGGGGTATTATGATATTTTGATTGGAATGGATTGGTTGGACAAGAATTATGATGTCCTAGATTGTCATAACAAGACATTTACATGTCTTGATGGAAATGGAAAACCGAGCATTGTGAAAGGAGTTCCAAGACCTATCTCTATAAGGGATATTTCATCCTTACAGCTAAAAAGATGTTTTAGGAAAGGATGTCAATTGTATGCAACTCATGTTGAAGATCCATATAACAAAAAGGGGCCAAGCCTCAAAGATTTCTCGATACTACAAGAATTTGAAGATGTATTCCAAGAAATACCTGGATTACCACCAATAATGGAGATAGATTTATCAATTGATTTAGTTCCAAGAGCTACCATGGTGTCAAAAAAACCTTACAGAATGAGCACACCATAGTTAAAAGAATTACAAATGCAGTTGGATGAATTGTTGAAGAAAGGCTACATACGTCCAAGTGTTTCACCTTGGGGAGCAACAATATGTTTTGTCAAAAAGAAGGATTGAACCTTGAAGTTGTGTATTGACTTTTGACAACTAAACAAGTGCACTATAAAGAACAAGTATCCTCTACCCCGAATTGATGACCTCTTTAATCAGTTAAGAGGAGCAAGGATATTCTCAAAGATTGACCTGAGGACAGGATACTACTAGGTAAGAATCAAGGAAGAATAAATTCATAAGACATCCTTTAGGACGAGGTATGGGCGTTATGAATTTTTATTGGTGCCATTTGGACTGACCAATGCACCAGTTGTATTCATGTGTTTAATGAATGGCATATTCAGAAATTATTTGGATAAGTTTATCATAGTAATCCTGGATGACATACTTATTTATTCTATGTCTGAATAGGAGCATGAACATCACTTAAGATTGGTATTGCAATTACTAAGAGAACATCATTTGTATGCGAAGTTGAGTAAATGATCTTTCTATCAAAAACAAATCCATTACTTGGGACACATTATTTCAGAGCAGGGAATAGGGGTAGATGTAGAGAATATCAAAGCCATTAGAGGATGGCCAACACCCATAAATGTGTCAAGCGTTAGATATTTTATGGAATTAGCTGGCTACTATAGAAAGTTCATAGTAGGGTTCTCTAAGATTTTTCATCCCATCACTTCTTTTCAAAAGAAGGGAACTAAATTTGAATGGACATTCAAGTGTGAAATTGTTTTTAATCTATTGAAGGAATTACTTACTAGTGAACCTGTGTTAAAGATTGTTGACCCAAATGAAAGTTTTGTACCATGTACAGACATATGTAAGGAAGGAATTGGGGGAGTCCTCATGCAAAATGGACATGTAATTGGATATGAGTCCATAAATCTTAAGGAACATGAGAGGAACAATGCCACACTTGACTTAGAACTTGCTTCCATTGTTCATGCCTTGAGGATGTGGAGGCATTATTTCATGGGGAAGAAATTCAAATTAAGGATAGATCACATTGGCCTGAAGTATCTTTTTTAACAACCAACCTTGAATGTTAGGAAAACAAGATGGCTGAAAATTTTAAGAGTATATGACTTCGATATCAAGCATATCAAGGGAAAGGAGAATAAATTTGTTGACTCACTTAGTAGAAGAGTGCATATCATGCATGCTACTACTCTTAGTATGCATCAGTCAGACTTGAAGACAAGAATTTTAGATGGCCTTGTTACAGACCATCATTACCTATAGGTAAAGGAAAACTTACAACATGTAAATGTACAACAAAAAATAAAGGAGTATGAGATAAAGGAAGAGAGACTACTGATGCATAAAAACAGAATCTATGTTCCTAGTTTTGGAGAACTGAGGAATTTGGTACTGAAGGAAATGCATGATGTTCCTTATGTTGGACATCTCGATTACAAGAAAAAAATTACAGAAGTAAGAAGCCAGTTCTTTTGTTCGAGAATGAAGAATGATGTTGTTTATTACATCATTCAATGTATGGAATGTCAGAAGGTGAAGTATGAGCATAGGCACCTGGTAGGTTTGTTGCAACTATTGCCAATCCTAGGAAATAAATGGGAAGTGATCACCATGGATTTCATCACAAGATTACCCAGAACGAATAAGCAACATGATTCAATCATGATGGTGGTTGAAAAATTAAAAAATGATGCTCATTTTGTGCCTGTGAAGACAATGCATACAACGACTAATATTGCATAAATTTTCATGAAGGAAATTGCTAGGTTGCATAGGATACCTAGGAAAATTGTCTCGGACAAAGATATGAATTTTACCTCCAATTTCTGGAGAGGATTGTTTAAATGGTTTGGCACAAATATAAACTTTATTACAACATATCATCCCTAGACAGATGGTCAAACATAGAGAGTCAATCGTATAATTGAAGACATGTTGATAATGTATGTGATGGATAAGCCATCTAAGTGGGAATATTACTTACACTTGGTTGAGTTTTCATATAATGAGTATCAAACTTCATTGAGAATGAGCCCATTTGAAGCCTTGTACGGTAGGAAATGTGATACTCTAGTAAGTTGGGACAACCCAACAGATAGAGTGGTACTTGGGCTAGAGTTGCTCAAGGACATGGAAGACCAAGTGGTCAAGATAAAGAAGAATTTACAGGCACCTTAGAATAGACAAAAAGTTTATGCAGACAAGAATAAGACAACTAGAGAATTTAATGTAGGGGATCATATACTTTTGAAAGTGAAGCCCAAGAAAAAACTTTGAAATTGGGTAGTTTTACAAAGGTAACAACCAGATTCTGTGGTCCATTTGAAATACCAGACAGAATACAGCCAGTTGCGTACATGATTGCATTGCCTGCTTCCATGAATGTGCATAATGTATTTCATGTCTCTTTACTAAAGAAATATGTACATGATCCTAACCATGTTATTCATTGGCGCCTAATTCAGATAGAGGCAGAGGGAGATTTTAAGGTTCAGGCAGTGCGGGTATTGGACAGAAAATTCAAAATGCTTTGGAATCGAGTTATAGAGCTGGTAAAAGTTGTGTGGACCTACTACCATCCTTAAGATGCTACCTAGTATCATGAAGATGCCTTGCGGGCAGAGTACCCGCAACTTTTTGAATAAATTTTGAGATTTTGATCTCTATTTTGTATATGCACTAAGGATAGTGCCAAAATAATGGGGAGGGGATGTAACACCAGAGGTTATGAACCCCCATTTTAAATAAAGTATTGTTTCAATGTTGAGAGGCTAGGGTGCCCAAACAATTATAAATAGGCGAGTGTGCCCAAGACATGTAATGTTTTTATCATTATTAATAATAAATACATGGTTGTCTTCTAGACGGACAAGGGCTAGAGTTATAGGGGGATATGATTCTAGAAGAGAGGGGACTTGAGGGGATAAGTGTTTATTCCTATTTTAATTACCCCTTTTTGTCTAAGGGAGGGGATTAGTTATGTTAGATTCTTGGGGAAGGCCTGAAAGTTCTTGATTCCCCACGAAGTTACTTAAATTTGCCTCTGGTCTGATGGGGGGGTTGGAATGATGGATTTTTCATTGATTTCTTGTACGTTCATTCATTTCCATCACGCACTTTCATGCACCCATTTAACCATTCATTGATCCATCCTCATTCACATCTTGGGTTGGTAAAGGGAATTGAATTGCTGAGAATTATCCATAGGATAGTTGGTTGTAATGGTCGTTGGTGCAATCCATTTGTGACCTGGGTCCTCCATGTTTGATATGCATTTGCCCATGCCCTATTTTTCTCACAACTGTGAGTGAGAAGAGTTCTAGCATTAGGATTTTGGACCAGCTATTCTGGAGCAACTGGAAAAAGGAGAAGGACTTCTTGAGGGACTGAGTGGCAGAGAAGGGTGGAGGTCCATTCTCTTGGGAACTACAAGATGGGTAAAAGAGAGATGGGTACCTAAATTGTTGTGGGTGATGGGAAACCTGTGATAGCTTGAGAGATGACTGGTTTGGGAACCCAAGTACACTCTGGAATTGTCCTTGTGGATTCATAGCCCTGGCTTGGGGGTGAGACTATTGTTCATATTTGGAGCAGCGATGTCTATGGTTGGGTGGAACATTCTTGGTATGCAGCTAGTTGGTGTCGTCTTTCATAAAGATAAGTGCTCTCTGTTATGGTATCATTTACATGTATATGAATGTATTTCCGTTGTTTATTTTATTATCATTTAATTGAATATTTATACTAAGCATGCTTGTTGACTATTGATGTGCATGTCATTAAAGTCTTTTGTTTTATGCATCCTTAAAAAGGTATCGGTAAAAGAAAGAAGTCGAAGGGAAAGCTTGAAGGTAGCATGCCCCGCCTTGTGGGTGTCTGGGTATGTTACAACATTCGAAGCATATCTCAGTCCATATCCAAATGTGCCTCATATATATCTCAATACATGTTTTGTTGTTGTCTGAATCATCATCAATTTTCTTCTTTAAATCCATCACGATGGATTTTTCATTCTATCATACTAAACTTCTTTAATATTTTCATAGTATATTTTACTTGATTTAGGTAAATCTCATCGGTCCTCTGTGATACTTCTTCTCCCAAGAATTAGTGCATCATACTCAGATTATTCATCTCGATTTCATAAGTCAAGGATTTCTTGTACCCAACAACAACACTTTCTAAAAAAGTCAATGAGGATCAGGATCTCATCACCAACACTGTAATGATATAGGTTTGGATCAACAACACTCTTTCTATAATCCAAACTCATTAAGAATCTATCTATCTGATATAGTTTTCAACTCATGGATGGTAGTATAGATAGAAGTGTATCACTTTCACTAGATCAATTGTCTGATCATAAACAACTCCCTTTGTTTGTGAGAAACCTCTGGTTATAGATCTCGTTTTCTATTATTTGACACTTCCATCAACTGGATGCTTGATCATATAGATCTTGTTGGAAGTTACCAAAGATTTCCCTTTGTTGTCCCTCAATAATATCTTACCCCTCATTCTTCATGATGGACTGATACTCTTATTTCATGGTATATTTCCATACCTATTGACCTGCTGCTTCTCCATGACAAGAAGGCCTGGTATCAATGATGTGGCTCATGGTTGAAACATAACTCTAAAATCTCTTTGGTTTCTTGCTCTCTCGAAATGTGCCTCGAAGAGATGCATATCCCTATGCCTCAAAGTTTTTCGAGCTCAGGAAGGCCTTTTATGGCCTACTACAATCTCCGTGGGAATCAACAAGAACAACTGGATCGACTAGAACAATGGTTGTCTCCCTCTGAATTGCTTAAGGGGGAGAAGGAATTGTCTCTTCCTTCTTCTCAAATTGTTTGACTCCCTCTAAAGTCTAAAGGATAGACATCTTCCTTTTCGAGTCTTGTTAACCTTACTCTCCAATCATGCTCAATCTTTCTTTTGATCCTCCTGAGAGAAAGATGAGATAGAGAAGAACTCTTCATTGTTCTTGCTTGTATTCCTTGACTTCTCTTGAGGTGGCTAATGTTGCTTTCTTTGCTCATTACTAGCTGCAAGTCCAGTCTCCTTGAATAATCTGTACTTACAACACACATTTTAAAAGTCATGTCAAGGATCATTCTTGAAGTCTGTAACTTACCTATCACATCAAATGTCTTCAAGCTTTCATTATTTGGATAGTACTTCATTTTTTATAAATTTGCAAATGTGTCATCTACCACATCATCTTCATAGCTCACCTGGCCTCTTATATTCACATTTCATTTTGGAGCACACCTATTGGAAAACTGGAATAGAATCTAGTTATGTGCTAAGTGCTCTGGAGTAATACCAACAGATTAGGCTTCGTAGGTTTTGGAACAACGAGCCTAAACAAAAGAAGAAGTTCGATCACAAGGAGCAATAGATTCTCCTATCAATTTTCAGAATCAGCTATGTTTTCTGTGCTTCCATGATCTTGATCAATGTTATCATTATTATTCCGAGAGACGATCTACCATATAAATATAGCTTTCATGACCACATTCTCAAAGATAGTTCCCTGGATATGAGGTTCCTCATGTCTTTGTACCAAGGCAGAAATAACAGAATCCATAGACACAATAATCAAAACTGTGAAGGAAAATACGTGCCCATCGATAACTTTCATGTATGCTAATAGTAGGACATATTTCGTGTTTGCTGCGAGAACCCTGACAGCAGTGATATCCTAACATACATCTCAGGATCTGATCACGCAATTTAGTTTTACTTATCTTCAATCAATCGAAGAATCTCCTCTATGTCATGATGTAAAGACCAATGCACCTGCATTCTTTTGCAATGCAAGGCAACGTCGAGGGAAATTTGACCACCCTTTGATTTGATGTCAGTTCGAGCTTGCTTTCGGATTAACAAATCTATGCACTGCAAAGAGTGACTCTCCACAACGTGATGGGGCGTTGTTTTGTTGTATTCATCTGGAGAATTTACTGGCGCATAACATCCTATCTCTCCTTCCAGCATAACGCTGGCACAAGAAACAGAGTTGAGCTTGCAAGCTAAATGCAGAAGCTTACAGGGCAGAAATAAGAAATCACCTGAAAACAACTGTCTGCGCGTTTTAGTTTTCCATGGTTGTCCATGATTTTTGAAACGTTCACATTTCGTGAGCTTTTAAACAGTGATATAAATCCCACGCTATCATTCTCGCACATGATAAATTGTGAAGGACAGAGAAATGCAGAGAGAAAAGAATAGTATATTCAAATGTATGAAGAAGTACAGAACTCAGAAGATCACCCTTACAATGTAAGATGGTTGAGCTATATATGCTCAAGCAAGACAAAAATAGAAAGTACAATTGTCCAGTACAACTGGCAGTGTACGGTCATACTATTGAGGGTACAATATATTTAACACTCCCTCTTAGACTCAACAGTTACAATCAGCAGCACTGACTATGCCAAAGTGTTGTCTTTGGAAGGCAAAAACTAACTTTCCTAGTGGCTTGGTGAAAATATCAGCAAGATGATCTCTAGAACCACAAAATTGTAGTGCAATGTCCCCATTAATGACTAGCTCGTGTATGAAATGAAACCGAGTGTCAATGTGTTTACTTTTCTTGTGGAACACATGGTTCTTGGATAATGCAATTGCTGATGTGTTGTCACAAAAGATAGGAGTTGGATCCTTCTCTGTTTGTGACATGTCTTTCAATAATCTTCTCAGCCATACTACTTGACAAGAAGTTGAGGTAGCAGCTACATACTCTGCCTCTGCAGAAGATATGGATACAATTGGTTGTTTCTTTGATGCCCATGAAATCAGGTTCGTGCCCATTTGAAAAAAAATTCCGGATGTGCTTTTTCGATCATCTAGGCTGCCTGCAAAGTCACTATCTGTGTAACCAAAGAGTTGATTACTATCAGATTTAGTGTACCATAAACCGAAATTGAGAGTTCCTGCAACGTATCTCAAAATTCATTTTGCCATTTTCCAGTGTGAATCCTTGGGTGATTCCATGAATCTGGAAACAAGACTAGCTACATACATGATGTCAGGCCTAGTTGCTGTAAGATACAACAAACTGCCTACTAAACTTTTGTATAAAGTAGAATCCATTGTGGGACCTTCATCATTCTTTCTTAATTTTGTGCCTAAAGGTATGGGTGTTTCTGCTGGATTGCATCCTTCCATGCGAAACCTTTTGAGAATGTCTGCTGCATACTTTTGCTGACAAACAAAAATACATTTGGTTGATTGATGAGCCTCAATGCCTAAAAAATATTTCATGATTCCAAGATCTGTCATCTCAAATTCAGATTGCATGGCATGTTTGAAATATGTTAGTTCTAGATTTCCCGTGTAAATCATGTCATCAACATGTAAACATACAATTAGTATTTTACAGTGCTGATCTGTTTTGGTATAAAGTGTGGGTTCATTTTGACTTCTGCTGAAACCACTTTTGATCAGATAGGTGTCAATTCTGATGTACCAAGATCTTGGAGCTTGCTTTAATCCATACAAGGCTTTTTTCAACCAATACACTTTGGCTGGGTGCTCTTGGACTTCAAAAACAGGTGGTTGATCAACATAAACTTCTTCTTCTAAAAATCCATTTAGAAATGCTGACTTGACATCCATCTGGTATACTTGCCATTTGTGCTTTTCAATCTGCCATTTTTCATTTAGTTTGGTTTTGTACACCCACTTGACACCAATACTCTTTTTTTGTCTTGGAAAATCAACAAGATCTGATGTCTTGTTCTTCTCAATGGAGTCAATTTCTTGGTTCATGGCTTGAACCCAATGTGGCTCCTTAGCTGCTTCCTTAAAGGATGTGGGTTGACATGACATTAAAGCAAAAAGATTATGTTGCTCAAAGTCATCCAACTGTTGATGGATTTCTCTCAAACTTCGAGTTCTCTGATTCTGTGGTTCAGAGAATGATTCTCTGCTAGAAGTTGAGCTATCCTGTGAGTTTTCTGGTTGTCCTTGGACTTGCATTCTTGGAGGAATGGGTTGAGGTATTGGCTGTTCTGAATTTTCTGTGTTTTCAAAACTTGGTAGCAATGGATTTTGACTGTCCACTTGTTGGTTTTCTGAATCATCCCAGAATTGGTTTTCCAAAAATTGTACATCTCTGCTGAGAATTAATTTCTTGGTGATGGGATTGTAAAGCCTGTAAGCTTTAGAGGTTTCA
>ML776848.1:2660909-2672961 GCA_009831015.1 Picea engelmannii | reverse complement strand
AGGTCGAGAACGTCGCTGTTCTTCGTGTCCGAAGAAAATAGTTTCTCCTCTGTGACAGTTTTAATAAACTCTTATGTCTCGCAGACTTCTTTGCTCAAATTCAACCGAACTCCTGCGTCGTCTGTAACTCGTTACAAGAACCCTATGACATTACTATTGGATTATCGGCTCCGTTCGGCTCCGTTCCACTTAATCGACAGAGTTGTTCACGATCTATTGGCATTTAAGGATGTCTTCTTGATTTTCAATAGCGACTTCAGATTATAATCTTTCGCCATTGTTTCAAGGGTTTGTAATTCTCAATTCACTGGCATTTTCGCCAAATTAAATATCTCCCCGTCCTTTTATAAATATTTAGTTCCTTCGTCGTTTCTTTAATGAGATTTGGACATATTTTCACAATTTTCTACTTCAACGTGCATACTTAAATTAGCACTTAACCTACTCGGATATGTGCCTCCGATTTGTCATAAAATTTGCCTCGGAACTGTTCTAAATTTTCTGGAATTATATCTCAGAAAATTACTTTTTCGCTGCCTCAGAAATCTTGTTGTGGTGGCCTTAGTTTTGTCATACATTCAGCTTTGAAGATGCCTCAGGACCTGCCCCAGATCTCCCATAAAATTTGCGTGCAATTTTTTTTTTAGGTTCTGTGGTAGGTCTGTTGTTTTTAGATGTCCACTGTCTGCATTTATTTGTTGTGCAAAACATTTCTTCACTTAAGGGCTTTGATACCATGTTGATTTTTCACTTAGGTTAAGTATGAAGTTCATTCCATTTTATCATTTAACTTAATTATAGACAATAATGTTGCGGCAATCAAGATTACAAGAAGAAACACCATACACAAGAATACAACAAGTTTCCGGGGAAAACCTTCTCAACAAGAGAAGAAAACCTAGTCAAATCCTTTGCAAGTGTACTTGCTGAAATTACCCTTTACTTATATTAGACTTATCCTATCACTAAGTCATATTATTATTATTATTATTATTATAATTAATATTAACCATATTAATTATATTTTACATTTATTATTAATCATATTAAGTTGGGGTCGACCTCTACCCTTTAAATAACAATTAGGGTTAGGGTTGGGGTCGACCTTACTCTTTAAATAACAATTAGGGTTAGAGGAAGAGAACAACATATAGCAAAGGATCTGATACACCCACCAATGCTCATCCATTAGGGGCACATCCATAGGGATGCCATAGCTCTAGCTCACTACATTACATAAAAAAAAGCTCACCTGAGCACAAGCACGTCCACTCTAGAGATCTCGACTCACACACGAGAATCATCTGGAGTTTTCTCTTCAACTCTGCTCCTCAAAGGAGGCTAAAACATCATCTTCATTTATGTTCTCATGATGATGCACCCAACACTTTGGGATTTCACACGTTCACCTTGTGCTTAGCCACAAGCACATCCAACTCATCAAATAACCTTTCACATTCCAATGATAGTGATTGAACAAGAACATTTTATGGTATAATATTACTATGATAATGAGCATTGAATATGATCCTTAATGCAATTATTTTTATTAAACAATTTTTTTCCATAACTATAATAATGATTGGAAGAGCAATTTTATCCTCACACATAATTTTACTGAGGATTAGAGAAGTGCTGAGAATCTCTCACATAGTAAGGTGTATTCTTTAATGTAGATAGATCACCCTTAAATAGAGAGGTTATTTACATAAGTATTGCTTTAGGAAGGTGCTAGGACTCTTGGACACGTAACTTATTTCAGTTTTAAATTGATTTTAGTTACCTTGCACCTTTAAAGGAATGTTGATGGTTGTTATCCCTTTAGTTAGGTCATCATGCGCTTTGGAAACCATGTTGATTCATTATCATTAAGAATTTAGACCTTGTGCGCACAATAGACGTTAGGTCATCATGCGCTTTGGAAACCATGTTGATTCATGATCATTAGGAATTTAGACCTTGTGCGCACAATAGACATGAGGTAATTAAAATCACTGTTAGATATTAAACTTTTTACATAAAATTAAATTATTGTAATGAATGAATGCTTTTATGTGAACAAAATCTTGTGCCATGATTATATCTGGTAATTTCTCTTGCGCCTTGGTTTTAAGGTGATATATGATGAGTTATGTGTATGATTACTTGTGTGTCATGTTATTTATGGATTAGGATTATTAAGGCATGACTTGTTATGTGATTAGATATTCCTTGCCCAATGGAGTAAAAGTGAATGAACACTCTTGCGCTACGGATCTTGTGAATGTTTTTGTTTACAATTTGTTTATTCTTACATGATTAAATAAAATTGACCTATGAATGATTTATTAATCGTATTTTCTTGTGTCTTGCGTAATAAAATCCATAAATCTTGTGTCTTAAATTGTTGTTGGGTGAATGATAGATTAATTCAGTAGATTTCTTGCGCACAATTTAATAATGTGATGTATGACTAGTTGAGGAATTAGGAATTAGGCTCTTTGTGCGCTTTGATTGTTGTTGATGGATTACTGTTTTGGAAGTTGATTCATGCATGCATTAATTATTCTATGTTGATGGTTTAGTGCTTTTAAAAGTTTATTGCCTTACACATTGAGTATTTTTGTTGGCGATTGATTGTTTTAGAAGTTATATTTGTGTGCACAACAATCTATGTTGATGAAGGTTTGTTTTGAAAGTTAGATCATGAACGTTTGTTTTGAAAGTTAGATCTCTTGTTGGATGATTGTTGGATGATTGTTTACAATCAATTTCTTGCGCCATGAATTAATGTCAATGTGTGCTGAAAAAGATGACAATTACCCTTGCACCATGATTAATTGATGAGTTGAGCACTTTTTGTTTAGCACTCTTTATGCGTCCTTAGTTATATATTTGAGTGCAATGATTATGGCTGCCATCTATTGTGTAATTAATTCTAAATGTGTATAGTGAATCATGGCTAATGTGTCAGCTTTATGTCGTGAATGATTGATATTGATTTAATGTTGCTTCGTTAATTTATTGGATGAGGGGTTGTTATAATGTCACTAAATGGTGGTGTGTAGTTCTTAATGCAAAAAAATAAAATAATAAATAATAAAAAAGTTACCTTTTGTATTGTCGCTTTTGTTGGCATAAAGACAAGGACGTTACTTTTTTTATTTCTCTTATATTGTTTATGATGGTGAAATATATTGTTTTTGTTAATTTACAAATAGTCAAGTAGTTTATAATTTCAATTTTTATAATGGTGAAAGGATAATTTATGTTTTATGGTGAGCTTATAATTTCAATTTTTATGATGGTGAAAGGATAATTTATGTTTTATGATATTTTGTTGAAATTAAAAATGTTTTATTTTATTTCATTTATAAGCATCATTGTATAAAATGTTTTAATTCATTTCATTTATAAGCATCTTTGTATAGTCAAGTATAACTTATAATTTCAATTTTGGTTGATTTGCAAATTTGGTTGAATAGTCAAACATATCATCGGATTATAGTTTCTACAACTTATAATTTTAATTTTGTTTGATTTGCAAATATGGTTGAAAATAGTCAAACAAATCATCCAATTATAGTTTTTGTTCTATTTCTAGATATTTTTATAAGTTGAAGGGTTCATAGGGTTTATAGGGCTCAAGGATTGTAGATATTTAAATATTTGATAGTCTTGAGCATTGATAATTGCCAAGTTTTCATTGGGTGATATGGATTTTATTCCATTCCATTCAAGTGATAATCAATTACAACTTATAATTTAAATTTTGTTTGATTTGCAAATATGGTTGAAAAGTCAAACATATCATCAAATTATAGTTTATGTTCTATTTGTAGATATTTTTATAAGTTGAAGGCTTCGTAGGGTTTATAGTGTGAAGGGTTGTAGATATACATATTTGATAGTAGTGAGCATTGAAAATTGAAAAGTTTCCATTGGGTGATATGGATTTTATTAGATTACATTCAAGTGATAATCAAAGTGATAATCAATTGAATTTAACAATGCTTTTGTAAATTCAAGCATATTGATCATCGCATCAATCTAGGCCCCTCCCTTATTCTGACGAGGTATAGACTCATATCAATCCAAAACTTAGTAAAAAACCTGAACTCAAAATTGAAAATTCACAATGAAATGACATTCCATCAGTAAACTAGTTATGTTCATCCTTGGTTTCTTTATCGAAAATTCACAATGAAATGATATGCCAACACTAAACTAGTTATGTTCATCCTTGGTTTCTTTTCAAGCTTTCAATATATTCATTCAAGAAAATGTGAAATAAAAATATAATTTGAAATAAAAGTGTGAAATTATAACATCATCTAACCTTTTTGAATATATATATAATGAAAATATTGTTTAATATAAGTAAGTTATTTTCACTAAAATTTATATTGATATAAATTGCTTATGTACCAAAAAGGGTAGAAAAGAGTTGATAGATTATCAATAGATTATTATTAGTTAATTAATTGTTATAATTTTGATCAATTAATTAATTAAATTAATTACCTATCACATTGAATGAACATGGTAATAAATTTAATAGGGTTAATAAATTATATTGTTTAAATTAAAGATAACGTATACAGAGGGGATAAGGGGAATTAATAAATGGATAAGGAACATGAACAATTGGATAAGGGGAATTAACTATGTGGATAAGGTAATGAATGATAAGGAAATAAATGAGGAGAAAGGGCGGTGAAGGAGGGATATGAGCGGAAGAGGCTTCATGCAAGGGGGGATGATTATCATTGGACTGAGATTTTGGGGGGAGGGCTCTCTTGGATTTGGGAATTGGCTAGAGAGAGTTTGAGTTGGGGGAGTCGGGGAAAGGATCACTACAGGGAGCACCGGTTTGCTGGAGGTTTTTGGCGCAGGGGCTAGGATATATGTATGGTATCCTTGAGCTAGGAAATTGTCCTAGTTGGCAGGGTGGAAACTCGGTTTTGGGCAGTGTTTGACGCAGTTCAACAACGAACAGCCAGATCGACGGGGGAATTAGCATCAGGGAGAGGTAATTAATTATTATGTTGAGTAATTCTTATGCTGTGGATAAAATTTTAATTTTTTTTGTCGAATATCATATGCTCAAATGTTCATGATTGAATTATTTTAGTATGAGAAAGAATTATATGCTAAATTAGAATTAAATTTTGTATTTTTTTTTACGGCTACTACACATGGTATCAGAGCTTTAGCTTGAAGCACTGGGGCCTTAAGGGCCAAGTTCCCAGCTCCAACTCCATCTCCACCTAACTTGCAAACCAAACACATAAATTTTAACAACAAATATAAATATAAATGAAATACATATTGAAAACGTAAAGACAAATGTCACAATAAAAACAAAACTTTAAGGACTTTTTAAAATATCTGTTATTAGTTTTGAGATGCTATATATACATATAAATGATAATCTGCATATGTGTGCCTCATGGCCTTACAGATTTGAGCATTTATCCACTAATTTAAATATATGTTAATATTGTTTTTATGAGGTGCAGTATATATATACATATATACATATACATACATATATATATATATATATATATATATGTTTATTTATTTATTTATTTATATATGGATAGAATTATGTACGGGCGTGCCTCATGGCCATAGTACATTATTCGATTTACCTACTGTTGAAATTACAACTTACAAACATGATTTGAAAAAAAAAAAATAAGTGAAACCAACAACAACAAATTTACCAAAGTAAAACAAGTGAAATATGAATACAGACACGGTTATACAAAAATTTTCGGTAACTTACAAAGAGAATATTTATTCAACATCGACTATCTATAACAGAGATGTGCAAGTGAAAATCTCTCATTTGAACTCTAGAACAAAATATTAGGAAGAGGCCATTCGAGATGGAACCCGAATTAGATTTTTAAAATTAAGTAAGTCTTCCATCATAAATAAGTGTAAACGATTTAAAACCTGAAAAAGAAAACAAGAATATTATTACTACCTTATAAAAATTTAATCAAAGGAACAAAATAAAAAGAGCGAAGGGGAAAGTGTAACTTATCTCAGGCCTGGGTTGAATTTTGGCCTTTCTGCTGCGAAGTGAGAAGTTCACGACCCCCAAATTGTTTTTTTGACTTTGACCATAAAACCCTTCATTGACAGGAGCCTCCGGCTTATAAGATAGTCGTGCCTCCGGAGTTCATGTTCAGCCTCTTGGTATCCTCCTGTTCCGTCTGTAATAGTAAGTCCCTCAATGGCTCTGAGAGATAGAAATCACAGCGAGAGCGTGGTCGATGCAGATGTGAATGGTACCAAAGAAGTGAATTATAGAGGGGTGAGAAAGAGGCTGTGGGGTCGATACGGCGCAGAGATCAGAGATTCCTCCATTAAAAGACGCAGGTGGTTGGGCACCTTTGACATAGCCGAGGAGGCAGAAAAGCATTTGATAATGCAGCTAAAAATCTGTGGGGAATCAAAGCCAAAATGAACTTGCCACCATTTGAAAGGGTACGAGATAGGTGCCCGCCAGCTCCAACATATCCAAGGAATAATTCAAGGAGGGATTATGGAAGATGAGATGAATTCTATGATGATCGTCACGTGTGATCAAGTTGATCAGCTCCTGATTTTTCTACTCGTGTTGTTGCTACAAGGCGTTCATCCTATAGTGATGGTTATGCAAATCGTGGGTCTAGTAGCTATTTAGAAAATTCACCTCCTCGAGGAGTGTCAAGGAATGCATCACGTAGACCTCCCTATTCATAAGAGAGCTATAGTCGACGCATGGATAATCCTTACCGTGATAGCCATGGTCGTGATTATGATAATGTTTCTGGGTCAAAACATCCATATTCGGCAGTGGAAGAACCACCTAGATATGAAGAACCTACTATAAGGAACTCAAGGGCTCTCTTAGACTATGGTGTCAGTGCTAGTGCATCACAGTATGGGGATTATGGTGAATCCAGAAGACTTGGGAGAGGCTCCTAGCTAGACTACAGGGGTACTGCTAGACAAGAATCATATGGCTTAGATGATGGACACCAATCTAGTGTGGGCTATGGAGGAAGTAAAACATACAGTTCTCTTGGGGGAAATGAAGCTACTGGAACATATTCAAGCTATGCCAATGATTATTTTTCCAGTGGGGCTGATATTGGCGGTGGTTCTTATTCATCTATGTATTCAAGATGCAGTATGGATAGTGGATACTTACCTCGTAGTGGCTCACGATCTTATTACTAAATTGTGAAGCTTTGAAGGACTATCTTGATCGCTAACAACCAGACCAACACCAATGCCAAGAGTAGAGGGACAAAGTAGAGTGGAGAGGTGGCAGAGGAAAGAGGCGAGAGGCAGCAGAGGAAAGTGGTGGAAGTGAAGGAGCGTTAGTGTTAAGGAAGATCTTAGGTTTTGGTACTAAGAACTGGGGGTCGGGCACGTGGGCCTCATGCCAGAAGCCCAACCTTAAAGGCTTCCAGCGAATGCCATGGAGCACATTAAACTCTCGCCAAATTGAAAGTAAGTTTTTTTTTAGAATAATTATATTATTTAAAAGTATTAATACGCCTTTTGAATAATTAAATTATCATATATATATATATATATATTAATTTTTAGTTTTAATAATTTACTTAAAAGTATTAATACGCTTGTGTAAATTTAAATTATTTAAAAAATATATAATTATGAGTTTTAATTTAAATAATTTAATAATATAGGGCTAAGTATAATTTTTAGAGGCCCATGGGTTTTGAACCCAAGACCACCCACCAAGTGAAAGCCTTAAGAAGAACACTAATGACAACACGCCCTCATAAGTCTTTACAAATAAATTATTTTACTTATTTAGATTAATGGTAACACTGTCAGGATAAGAGTGGTATTATTATCCGAAAGATATAGTATGAAGATTAAGACTAACTGTCTTATTACCTAACCTAGAGATCTGGAGCCAGCTAACCGAGTTGAATCATAATTAGTGAATGCACTGAAAATCAAGTTAAAGGCTCATTTAACATTGTTGATCTTTGTATCCCAAGTATAAACTCTGATTGTCCAAGTGTCACGGTCATGAGACCCTACACACAACTCATTGAGCCAAGCACCAAGTCCCTCCACTCCATTCCACCAGTCAAAGTCAACGCTAAATCTCAATGCAGCATTCGAGAATGACAACACTACGCGCTAGGGAAAAGCTCACGAGTCAAGCACCGAAGGATATTTAGTTGTAAGCGAAAATTTAAAAGGACTTAGACTAGGACAGGCAGGGAGGAGGCGCTATATGCACTAGGAAAGTAAGTGTAGGAATTGGCGAGTATGGCGCAAGGCTAGTGTAGCTACAGGGCAAGGGAATCAATAGTTCTTTTTCATAGGGCTGAAGAAATCAAGCTTAGATGCTTAATCCTAACACTAACCTAGCCAATCCCCTAAAAGAGTAATGTCTATTTACAGACAAGTAAAGAAAAATTACCCCTAACCCTATTTCTAGTTTGAGTAGCAGCAATTTGAAACATCCTTGAACTCACCCTGACAACTTGGTTGATGCAAGTTAAATCACACAGGATGGTCAGGACTCGAGGGAGTCGAGGCAAGGGAGCATCATTGCAAGCACTACCAACAACACCAGCACCACCACCACCATCACCCGAATTATCTCTCATAATGCACTTGTTGGAAGTCATTAATGAGAATTTGAAGAGGCAACAACCGGTAGGGAATGAAGTGGAACCCCCACCATCTGGAATGGGTAATCCAAAAGCGTCAAGGGATCTAGAGGGAGGACCTCCACCCAAAGACATCAGGCGAGAATTAAAATAGATCAAACTTCCAGAGTTTTCCAAGGGTCGCGCCAATGAACGCGTGGAAGCATGGTTGGAAGGCATGACAAGGTGTTTTGCCTTAAGGGACTATGCATCCAACTGAAAGGCAAAGATCACAATTTTTCAGTTAAGAGACAGTGCCTTGAACTAGTGGGGCAACCTGGAAAGACAACTACACCTTACCCCAGACACAGTATCTTGGGAACTTTTCGAGGAGAGGTTCCGAAGGAAATATCTACCATCATACTACGAGGAACAATAGGTAGGGGCATTTCATGCCTTAGTACAGGGACGAAGAACTATAGAAGAATATGAGATCAGATTTATGGAACTGGTCAAATATGTTTCGTATATGGATAATGACCAACGAAAGGCAGAGCGCTTCGTCTATGGATTTAACCCTAAGATAAGAGCTATGGTGTGGATGTGGAAACAGTCTTCAGTAGCGGAAGCGGTGGAAAATGTGTTTTATGCAGAAGAACACATGAACTTAACCAGGGGTACAAGACCGACATTTCCGCATCATCCTGGATTCGTAGGAAAGGCCCCAAGGACATTTCCTAGGGGAGGGGGCTCAAGGCCACCACCATATGGTAACAGAGTCATGCCAATGACAGTAGCTGCAAGGATTTCAATGGAAGTGAGTGCAACATCGCGTTCATCACCAACGACGCAGATAGGTCCACGACCATCTCAGGGAACAACGAGTAGGGGCAGGGGTTCCAGGGGAAGGAACTCATCTCGGAGACAGTCACATAACAATACACGGGTTCAATCTCGTGTTACCTGTTGGGGGTGCGGAGGAGCCCATTACCAGCATGACTGCCCGGAGTTACAATAAGGGTTTGTGCATAAAGAAGGAAAGGCACCAATGGGAAGATCAAGTAGCAGCCACCAGATTTACGTAGCGGTTAATAACTGCCAGGCCGAACATCAATCCATGGTGGTGGAGTCATCAAGTACACTAAATCATATCAATGTTAAGATTTTGTTTGATTCTGGTGCGACAAATAGTCTCATTTCACCATCTACATTAGAAAAGAGTGGGTTGGCAGCCTACGAGCACGATGACTTTAAACAAGTTGAGATGGCTTCGAGGGAAAAACAAGTGGTAGGACCTAGTGTTGATAATTGTATAGTATACATGGGTTACCAGGTTGAAGGTATACGTCACTGCTCTCAGGGCATATTACCTAATCGTTGGAATGGATTGGTTAGCAACTCACCAACCCATGGTAGATTTTTTCGCAAAGAGGGTGCTTTGTGTTGACAATGAAGGAAGACCAGTAGAGATCCAAGGTGTACAGAGAAAAGTGTCATTACACTTTATATCAACTATGAAGGTTAAGCGATGCTTGAGGAAAGGGTGTTGACTTTATATAGTGGAAGCAGTGAATGAAAGGAAGGGACCCTCATTGGATGAGTACCCTGTATTGTCAGAATTTAAAGATGTTTTTCCAAACGAGTTACTAGGGTTACCTCCTGAGAGGGAGCTTGATTTTACTATTGAGACAAAATGTGGTGTAGAACCAATCTCCAAGACTCCGTATCAGATGACAGCACCGAAACTTTGCGAATTGCAAATGCAGTTGAAAGAGTTACTAGACTTAGGGCTAATAAGGTCCAGTGTCTCACCATGGGGCGCACCAATAATTTTTGTAAAGAAGAAGGATGGATCCTTATGACTGTGTATAGACTACAGGGACTTGAATAGTGCTACAGTAAAAAATAGGTACCCAATGCCGCGAATAGATGACCTCTTTGATCAGATGAAAGGAGGAGTGGGATTCTTAAAGATTGATTCGCAATCAAGGTATCATCAGTTAAGGATTAAGGAAGGTGATATCCCAAAATATGCCTTTCGAACACAGTTTGGAAATTATGAGTTTGTTGTAGTACCTTTCAGATTGACCAATGCACCAGTGGTATTCATGAGCCTCATGAACGACGTATTCTGGAAGTACTGAAACCGTTTTGTACAAGTCTTTTTAGATGACATCCTCATCTATTCCAAGAATGAAAGAGAACATGAGGAACACTTGCGAATAGTATTGTACTGCCTTAGAGAGAACAAATTGTATGGGAAGTTGTCGAAGTGTTCCTTATTCCAGAAAGAGATCCACTATTTAGGTCATATCATTTCCGGCGAAGGAATCTCTGTAGACCTAGAAAAGGTAAAGGCCATTATGGAGTGGCCAGTGCCGAAAAATTCCCATCACGTGAGAAGCTTCATGGGGCTAGCAGGTTATTATCGGAGATTTGTGGAAGGATTCTCCAAAATAGTGAAACCCATAACCACCTTGCAGCGTAAGGGGGTCAGGTATGAATGGACAGAAGAGTGTGATAGTGCATTCATTGAGCTTAAGAGGTTACTAACTAGTGTGCCAATTCTACGAGTGTCGGATATGGAAAAGGACTTCACAGTCTGCACGCATGCCTCAAAGCAAGGGTTGGGGGCCATGCTAATGCAAGATGGAGGAGTGATAGCCTATTCATCAAGGAAGTTGAAGAAACATGAAGAGTTATATGCGACTCATGATTTAGAGTTGGCAGTTGTAATACTAGCTCTAAAAATTTGGATCCACTATCTTGTGGGGTGAAACTTTGAGCTCAAAATGGAGCATCAAAGTTTAAAACATCTCTTCACACAAAGATATCTGAATGCTAGGCAAAGGTGGTGGAGTGATTTTATGAATGAGTACGATTTTGGTATTTCGTACATCAAGGGAAAGGAAAATGTGGTCACGGATGCCTTGAGTAGGAGACCACGTATCTTCTCCTTGGTAAATTTAAAGGTCAATCTAAGGGAACATGTGCTGGCACAACTCCAACGAGATAGTTGGTATTTAAAGGTTACTTAAAACCTCTAGAGCGGGAGGCAGTTAGATCCAAAGTATGAAGGATATAGTCTGGAAACAGATGGATTGCTAAGATATTAAGGAAGGATGTACATTCCTAAGAATGGGGATATTCAAAGAATCATACTGAAGGAATCCCATAGAGCACTTTATTTTGAGCATCTGGGTGTGAAGAAGATGTACGCAGATATGAGGAATCTCTTCTTCTGGGTAGGCATGAAGCGCGATGTAGTCCATTTCATCACCAAGTGCCTAGAATTTCAACAAGTGAAAGCCAACCAAAATCACCCGGTAGGCCTCCTACAACCACATGATGTTCCTATGTCCAAGTGGGAAGTCATCTCTATGGATTTTGTTGTGGGGTTGCCACTCAAATCTCATAGACACAATGCCATT
>ML776848.1:2600279-2653295 GCA_009831015.1 Picea engelmannii | reverse complement strand
AAATGTAATGACAACAACATAGTTAGCATACCAAAGTTTACACACACACTTATGAAGTACTTGTCTTATTGAACATCAAGCTAAAATACTAATTTCCAAGAATGTAATGCTTTCCATTAATAATTAGAAAACCAAAAACACATAAAATACTAAAATGAAAATTCTTTTTAACTTAAGGAGACTCATATATTTTCAATAGCATATAAGTACTGTATAACCAGAAAGGTATTTTAATTCAAAATTAGAGAAAACTTCCCTTGCATTTGGGTCATTTGGTGGTCTTATAACAAACAAACTTAATCAAGGGTATTTTCTTTGTAATATGTTCATCATAATTTAACTGATAATAAAATAAATATAATATTATTTCAAAATAAAATGGAAATGAAATTCCGTTGTCCATTGATATAACTCACCTACTGGCGATAACCATTACATCAACTATCCAACGATAAATAAAAATTAAAACTGTCGGCCACTGAATTGCAGTTATTGACTAAAAAAATATAAGTGGTTGTTGTCAAAGGAGTGTTGTTCAATGCAAAATCGAATGTTGTTATGCGGTTAAAGGAATTCATGTCTACTCTATTAAACAAAAATTAATTGTTATTATCAAAGCTAACCATTCAATCAATATCATTGCCAGAAATAACAGAAAGTTGTCAGCACTAGGGAGCCAAATATACTCACCAGTACATAAAAGTAAGGAAAACCCAATCATCAAATTCGTAAATGTCAGTACATTCATCTGCGTTGGACAGAATTAAAGTTGTGATAAAAACAACCAGCTCAGGAAGGCAGGTTAAGAAAAATCATGGGAATCCTTATGAGTGGCAAAAGGTGGTCCATCATACCGCAAATCGTATTCCCTAATCAAGCAAATGTTGTCACACTAGCAGGCTTTCCCTGAAACGCATAAGACTTTGTTATCCAATAAAAATTTAAATAATGAATTCATTGTTAAGGGGGAATGACTACATACACATTACCTAACATGATTTTACAGAGGAACGACTATGTAGTCATTACCTAAACATGATTTCCAAAGGAAAGGTATAGACAACAATTTGTACAGATCAGAAAGTTGAAGGTGTATACAACAGTTATAGAGATACAATTTTATACAGTTGTAGAGGGTAAGGTATACAGTTCGTAGAGGAGAAAGTCATAATTGAGCCAATTTGAGAGGTGGCATTAATCAAACGATGAGCCCAACTATAAAATTGCACCAAAGATTCGCCCAGGTAAGAAATCATCCCAAGAATTAACACAAGTACAAATAATTTTGTTCAAACAAAAGGAAACTCAAACTATACGCAATGGATAATGGTCGACTCCTGAAATACATAATTGTTACCTCATAAAATTATAGAGGTACTAAGGTGGTAGGGAAGATGAAATTTAAAATAATGTTTAATATCAAAAATGTAAAATTTCCTTGCACAATCGATGAAATAATGCAGGGTATCATTGCTCAGGAAAGCCAAAAGAAAAATCACAGAGAATAGGAAATGGAACACACGGTTAGATTCTCCATCATTAAACAAAACTTGGGGTCAATATTTTATAGTGATCACATATCATAATCCTTGAAGTCATAAACATTTCCTTTTTCATCCATTACTGAATTACAACAACAGAGTTAATATTTTTACATCCGTTACACAATTATAATCGTCGAAGTAATAAAAACTAGTCAATCCAACAAGAACCAAACATAGATTGAAGTTAAATATTTTTCATCTCAGAATACCAATATAAAATGCTGACAATAGTAAGAGAATGACAGGGCCCTAAGGATGACTCATCGAAATGATCACCGAGGTTCTATCAGTCGAGGCGCCGAAAATAAACAACAAGGAAGCAAGATAATCCAAACACCAAGGCCGTACCATAGGAAGCAAGTCAACAATCAGGAAAGGATATCCACAGAGGTAGATGGCTAAAATTTTCACCTTCACTTCATCATCCTCGCACAGAAAAGTAGGGCGTTCAGATCCATAGGTCTTTTAACGCTAAGGTGATGATCGTAGATCATGCTTCTGGACAACTGCTCAGGCGAGGACTGACGATCTAGGGACAAATACTAAACAAACTCAAGGTCACAATCAACACCAGAGGGCGGTTATGAGATGCGGGAAAATAGGGCCATAGGAGACGACAACCAAAGAGATAGGCTAAGAAAATTTTAGCTATCAATCTAAACATCAAATCTACTTACATAATCAACATGTAGATCCAATCATAAAACCTACAACATTCTACCATTCAAACGAAGAAAGTGTACCATTGATTGTTCGCCCACTCTGAGTGATGTTCGCATGCTCCATGCAACTCTTGATCGTGAATCGTCGAGACTTCATCGATACCTCCCAACCAATGCTAGGGGTACTTTTGTTCCCCATTAGCCCCCCAAGATGCAAAGGGGCCACACACATTATCCAGAGGCTTTGTTTAGCTCATAGCTCGCCCCGTAAGGCTGAGCTACCACTCCTCTTCGAGCTGGGTATCCCCAACTCCCACAAGTAAATGAATCAAGTAGATATTTCTGTAGCATAACATTATGCAAATAGAAGATGATCCTTCATCCTTCTTCCTCCTTCATTATATAGAGTTTCGATCTTCCTTTGTTTCCTAAAATCTCATTTCATTAAAGTTTTAAAAATAATTTCGTAAAAATTCTTCTCCGTACAAGTGTCACCCATCCCCTACATTCCTCCATTATTTAATTTCTTTAATTAATTAACTATCTGATTTCCCTCACCCACCTAGAGTTACTCCTAGAATCACTCCTAGGTGTCCCTAAATTCCCTTATAGGTTTTAAAGGATTTCCCTATTATGAAGTTGTTAATTTAGACTAAAATTAGAAGGCTCTTAAATGGTAGATTATTTACTAAGTTGACTTTCCACTTTTTCCCTTTTTATGTTACCTCTTTTGCCTAGTTTTTGAATTTATTTATTTTTTTCCCTCTTTCTCCTTTTTAACTAGAACTCAAAAAGGTAGGTGTCGAATTTAACCCCTTTTCCCTTTTATCATAATTAGTATTTTTTTTTAAATTATCAAAAAGATAAAATAATTAATTCCCCTTTTTACATTTATTACCTAAGATTTTATTTTTATGAATAACTTAATTTCTTACTCCCTTCATGTTACAAGATTAACGAAGGTCAAAATTATTATTTAAGTTATTTTATTACTATTATTATTATTATTATTATTATTAGAGAAGACAAGGTTCTACCACTAGCGTAATTTAGACTTAGGCCTTAACTTTCGTACTGAGCAACATTTAATTAGGGAAATTGTTTTAAAATTACTTAACATGTTATTTGTCTTAGGGCCATATAGGTTCATTCCTCTATCATTAACAATGTGACGTGCCCTTCAGGATGCACTAGGTACTGCAAGGGTGCCACTCGCCTCATATGTTCCTTTGCGCGATGTGCCCTTCAGGACACACTACGTGCTCCAAGGGTGTCACTCGCCTCTTGACTAATTTGGTAGACATCAATAACCCTTGGAGTCAACACTCCGCCAGGTGAACTTGTGAGAGACTAAGGGCCTCTGAGGAATAAGGCCCCCGCCTTATTGTGCGCCCCTTGGAATCATTGTGAGTGACTGTCGCAGTCTTCCCTCACGGTATCGTGGGTCCTCTCAAACTAGGTAATCATTAACCTGCATTTCGTGCCACGGTGAGAGTGCTAGTAGGTTGTGGTAGGACTGTTGTCCACACCTCTCCCTCAACATCTCTGGTATTTTTGTGTGGCCCCTTTACTCCATTTGTGAGTCTAGTTGGCAAGCTATCGTCAACCTGCATCATCAATGAATCATGTCAGAATATATCCATATCATATCAAATAATCAACAACATTGAAATCATAGTAAAACAATCAAACCCCAATGGTACACTCCTTGACTCGATATGGAGCCCAAGGGGTTCCATCAATGCCTATGCATCCTCGAGGTCCAAAACCCTACATAGTTAGTAAAACCAAGTCAATAGCACCTGTCTACGTCAATGTAGTAAAACAACATGTCATCGACCCGTAACACCTCATAATCAAAATCAAAAGTTTTAATAGATTAATAACATGGATCACTTGCGAGAAAGTGTCCTCAAAGAATAAGTTCTCTCAGTGCGCTAGAGAGGGATGTTACATACACGCCCTCTTGGTCTAAACTTCGTCTCGAAGTTTCACAGTATGAATGCCAAAATAAAGTGTATCACAGTATCATATGTTTATCTATCAGACAAAAATGGAAACTTTTGGTGCATATTATATGTGTCCTCTCAGGTCACCAAGTGCGGACTGTAATTGTCCCACTGGACCATGGCCTGATCTATCATTCGACGTCGCAGCTATCAAATGCGATGATCCAATATGTGGACCAGCTCAGTTGTGAGCACCCCCTAGTCCGATACCTAAAAGGAACTCATGTCAATAACATGAGTAGGATCACTAATATAATGTCTCAAAACAGATACATGAAAAACATCATCCATATGCCTCAAGGAATCAGGCAAGGCTAGTCAATAGGCCACGGTCCCCTTTCTCTCCACATTCTTGAAAGGTCCCACGAACCTAGGAGAGAGTTTATCTCCCTTCCCAAACATGATCGAACTCTTATGCGGTTTAACCCGTAAGAAGACTCGATCGTCGACCTAGTAACTACGGTCGACACGATGCACAATGACATAACTCTTCTATCGATCCTATGCTTCTTTAATCCTTTGTCTTATTGTTTGCATTTTCTCTTCCATTTATTGGATTTCTTCTGGCCCCACTAGGACCCTATCCTCGAGTTCAACCCAACTCAAAGGAGTTTGACACAGTCGCCCGTAAAGAAACTCAAAAGGCACCATCTTAATGGTGCTATGGTAACTGTTGTTGTAAGAGAACACCACTAGTGGCAAGAATTCTTCACAACACTTTGTCCATCCATCATGTACATGCGCAACATGTCCTCCAAGGTTTGGTTCATTCATTCGATCTATCCATCAGTCTCCGGGTGATACGTAATACTAAAGTTGAGTTGGGTTCCCAAGGCCTCTTGGAAACTCATCCAAAATCGTCTAGTAAACACCGATCATCGATCGAATATAATCCTCTTAGGCACACCATGTAGCCTCACAATTTCACTGATGAAACTCTAGCTATGTTAGGGGCCTGATACATCATATGCACAGGAATAAAGTGAGCACTCTTCGTCAGAGTGTCTACTACTACGAAAATCGAGTCATGTCTCCTTGCTGCCAGTGACAATCCCACAAAAAAATCCATTGAAATAACCTCTCATTTTGATTCTGGAATAACATGTGGTTGTAGTAATCTTGTTGGGTGTCTATGTTCAGCTTTTACCTATTAACATTATAGACATTTGTCCACATAGTTGACTGTGTTTTCCTTCATTGCCTTCCATAAGAATATGGGTTTAAGGTCTGCCCTCATATTCGTGACTCCCAGATGAGCCATGTAAACTACTCTATGAACCTCGCTCAGGATCAACATCCTCAACTCATCATTCGGCAGTACATAGATACAACTTTTAAACCTCAATAAACCATCTCTATCAAATGAAAATCCCTCAAATTCTGATACCATCATTGTGTTTTGTCCGATAAAACCCTCGACCTATTTGTACCTGTCATCGTTACACTGTAAAGTTAGAATCCTTCCATGTAGATTCGTCGGAAGAGGCAACACTGAAAAGATGCATTTTCTTTGATTCAATGCATCTTCCACTTATTTCATTGTTCTCTTTATGTAAGTAATCTCAAAGTCGTACTCGCTAAGAAATTCTGACCAACGTTTTTGTCACGCGTTTAGGTCACTTTGTGTAAAGATGTGTTCCAGTCCACAGTGGTCAATCCTTAGTTCAAATTTTCATCCAAAAAGGTAGTGTCTCCAAACCTTCAAGGCATATATGATGGATAAAAACTCCAAATCATGCATCATGGAGTTCTCCTCATGCCTTCTCAGTTTCCTTGAAATGTAAGCAATCACTCATCTGTCTTGCATCAAGAATCTGCCTAATCCTTCCTTGGATGCGTAAGTGCATACCAAGAAGTCCACATCCATGTAAGGGACCTTTATTATCGGTGTTTTTGTCAACAACTCTTTGAGCCTCAAAAATACTTCCGCATATTTCTCAGTCCAAACAAACTTCTTGTTTTTCTTCTGCAATTCCATGATCGGATTTACTATCTTCGAAAACTTGTCGAAGAATCGTCAATAGTATCGTGCTAAACCCATGAAGCTACGCACTTTCAGTACATTCATCGGCACAGGCCATTCCATAATAGCCTCGACCTTGGCTGGATCCACGACGATGCCTTTGTCGGAGATGACATGCCCTAAGTAATGAATCTTTGATTGATAAAAAGAGCAATTGGACAACTTCCCATATAATTTGTGCTCTTTCAGACACTATAGTACCAAGCGCAAGTTCTCGTCATAATCCTCTGTCGTTTGAGAGTAAATCAAAATATCATCAATGAACACTTGGATGAACCTGTCCAAGTACTCACAGAACACCCTGTTCATCAAACTCATAAATACCCCTAGGGCGTTTGTCAGTTCAAATGGTAAAACAGTAAATTCGTAATGTCCAAACCTTGTCTTAAAGGCGGTCTTAGGGACTTCATCTTCCTTAATCCATAACTGGTGGTATCTTGATCACAAGTCGATCTTTGAGAACATCGTTTCTCCCTTTATTTGATCAAACAGATGATCAATTCTCGACAACGGATACTAATTCTTGATCGTGGCCTTGTTCAATTGACGATAGTCAATGCAGAGCCTCCATGACCCATCCTTCTTTCGTATGAAAATAAAAGGTGCACCCCACGGTGACACAGCAGGACGTATCAGTCCCAAGTCCAACAACTCCTTTAGTTTCATTTTCAACTCTTGTAACTCCGGGGTCAACATCCGATAAGGTGTCCTTGCTATCGGTTCAGTCCCCGATTTTAGGTTTATGGTAAAATCCAACTTCCTTTTAGGAGACATCCCAGGTAACTCCTCTGGAAATATGTCTGCAAACTCTTTCACCACCGAAAGGTGTTCTAGACCTTCCACTACTCCCTTCTCACTTAACACAAGGATCGCATAAATCTTTCACCCCTTGCACATACTCTTCCGTAGCTGGAAGGAAGAGATGAACCTCAATGAAACTCCCTGGTTATGTTCTATAATCACACGTCTCTGTCCCTCGTCATCAACCAAGCTAAACCATTTTGTCTTACAGTTCAATATCACATTATGTGATTCCAACCAGGCCATACCAATTACAATGTCATAAGATCCTAAGATCGTGAAGTACAGGTTGGCTCTTGTGACAAACTCTCCCAGGTTAAGGATACAACTCGTAACCTTTCCTCCAACCTTATGTTTGGCTCCCTAAGCCATCTCTACGAAGATAAACTCATCTTGTTCGACTGCCTTTGTCTTAATCCTTTTTAGCGCTGTACCAAAAATGAAACTCTTGGTAGTACCAGGATCTATAAAAATACTAAGGGTCTGGTCAGTGACGGTACTTGTCATCTCAAGTGCAATGGACTGATGCTCTACCTGGCGGTTATTCACCACTGCATGAATCTAATGGGCCTTGCCCATATCTCCCATGGTAGTGGCTTCGGATGATCTAGACACTCTAGTCCTCTCCATAGGGAAATCATGTTGGTAGTGTGTCTCCCCACATGTCAAACACCCCTTCTTCAGCCCAGTAGTCTTGTTACCCGAAGTAGAAGATGATGGCCCACCGACTTGGAATCCTGGTATGTTCTGTTGAACATGCCTAAACTATTGTTGTTTTGGTCGATGATTCTATTGATGATGTGGTCCCCGATAAGGTGTCTATTGTTGAGGTGTCGGTCGCTGAGGTGTAGTGAAAGTGTATCCCCTCTGGAAGCCAGGATATTTTGGAGTATGTATGGTCGATGTTTGATGTTGTTGTGCTCTAGATGACACCTTCTTTGTTGGTCTCACTAGATTCCTAGTCTGAACCCCACTGATAAGCTCCTCCTCTGTAATGAGGGCCTTCTGGATGGCATCATGCAAGGTTTGAGGCATCAAAATCCTCACCTTTTCATGTAGGCTTTCATTAAGGCCGAACACGAACCTGTTGACCTTAAGCTTCTTAGTGTTATGGTGTGAAGCATACCGGAGTAGCTCCATAAAACGAGCCTCGTACTCGATCACCTTATGACCTCCCTGTCGTAAGGCATTGAAATCATTGAGTTGATGCTAAATGAATTCCTCTGAAAGGTACCTCTCTCTGAACCATTCCTCAAAAAGTTCCCATGAAACATCTTCGACGACCATGTTCAACTATGGTAGGAGCGTCTTCAACCAAAAAAGAGTGCTCTTCTTCAGTTGAAGACTGTCACGCAGACCTTCATGTTGGAGGTATAATCACAAAGTGTGAATCACATCACCATGTTCTCCAACCATGCCTCGACAACTGCGCCATCCGGGGCACCAAAGAACTCAGAAAATTTGACCTTCTCGAGTTCCCTGTGAATGCTACCAATTACTGACCAGAGCACGCGGTGGAACCTTAGTGGGTGCCGGTGCCCTGGCCTCATCTCTGTCCAAATGGTTGATCAGTGCCTCAGACATGCACTGAAAATATCTCATCATTGCGACTACATCACCAACTGCTATCTTCTCCTATCCAAGAACCTTCTCATCTCCCTGGGGGTTAGATACTTCAGGCATGGATGCTAATGGAGGCATCGTTCCTCCTCCCCTATCACCCCGTTATCTGGCTCCGCGACGTCATCTAACCATGATTACCTGGATGGACACAAGTCAACTCGACTAGCAATAGTATAATCAAATCACATCAATGAAAGTCATAGAAATCCTAAGTCGTAGGTTGAACCTGTCTCTGATACCACATGTAACAACCTCCCATTTCTTCACAAAATCAAGCCTCTCATAAAAAGTACAATTTTTTTTTTCAAACTATATGAATCAAAGAGAAACAATTTATTGAGTTTCTACTTGCTCGATGGTTTAGAGGCATGAATAAAGTTATAATAATAATGGTGGATCTATAAGTAACTATGATGTATTTCATATAATTTTATGTGGAAAAGAAAACAATCGATTAATGTGAAGGTTTCAAATATTAATGCTCAAGTGATTAGAGTAAACTACCTTAGAAACTATAACAAACTCCCTTAGAAATTATAACAAAATATATAGTGATGGTCCTTAATCTTGTTTTGATTGTTGTATGCATAGTCCCTTTTTATATTTCTTTCTTAATTCCAGTACAAGGAAGTGTGAGTGAATTTGAAAGGAATATAGTTAAGTGATGAGTAATTGTAGCTACAGTACATGGGATCTTTACCCACCTATAGCTACTCGCCTTGTTAATTATGAAAAATTGAATGTCCTAAAATATATCATCTACCTAACAAAGTATTCAAACTTCTTTAACCTCATCCTATTCCAAAATTTAAATAAAATGATGAAAGAGACAATGAAATCCAAGGCTAGGAACCATTGTAAATTCATGTAACATGGATCTCCATATCTAATCTTAAAAACATATAAAGTTAAATGTAATGGCAACAACATAGTTAGCATACCAAAGTTTACACACACACTTATGAAGTACTTGTCTTATTGAACATCAAGCTAAAATACTAATTTTCAAGAATGTAATGCTTTCCATTAATAATTAGAAAACCAACAACACATAAAATACTAAAATGAAAATTCTTTCTAACTTAAGGAGACTCATATATTTTCAATAGCATATAAGTACTGTATAACGAGACAGTTATTTTAATTCAAACTTAGAGCAAACTTCCCCTGCATTTGGGTCATTTGGTGGTCTTACAACAAACAAACTTAATCAAGAGTATTTTTTTTTCATTATGTTCATCATAATTTAATTGATAATAAAATAAATATAATCTTTCCTCAAAATGAGATGGAAATGAAATTTCGTTGTCCATTGATATAACTCACCTACCAGCGATAACCATTACATCAACTATCGAACGATAAATAAAAATTAAAACTGTCGTCCACTAAATTACAATTATTGACTAAACAAATATAAGTGGTTGTTGTCAAAGGAGTGTCGTTCAATGCAAAATCGAATGTTGTTATGCGGTAAAAGGAATTCATGTCTACTATATTCAATGGAAATTAATTGTTATTATCAAAGATAACATATCAATCAATATCATTTCCATAAATAACATAAAGTTGTCAGCACTAGGGACCCAAATATACTTGTCATCAGGTAAAAGCAAGGAAAATGTAGTTATCAAATTTGTAAATGCTAGTACATTCATCTGCGTTCGCCGGAATTAAAGTTGTGGTAAAAACAACAAGCTCAGGAAGTCGGGTCAAGAAAAATTGTGGGCATCATTATGAGTGGAAAAAGGCGGTCCATTATATAGAAAATCATATTCTCTAATCAGGCAAACACTGTCACACTAGCAGTCTTTCCCTAAAATGCATAAGACTTTGTTATCCAATAAAAATTTAAATAATGAATTTGTTGTCAAGGGGGAATGACTACACAGCCATTACCTAACACGATTTTGCAGAGGAACGACTATGTAGCCATTACCTAAACACAATTTGCAAAGGAAAGGTATAGACAACAATTTGTACAGATCACAAAGTTGTAGGTGTATACAACAGTTACAGAGATACGGTTTTATACAGTTGCAGAGGGTAAGGTATATAGTTTGCGGAGGAGAAAGTCATAATTGAACCAATTTGAGAGGTGGAATTAATCCAACGATGAGCCTAGGTATAAAATCACACCAAATATTCACCCAGGTAAAAAATCGTCCCAAGAATTAACACAGGTACAAATAATTTCACTAAAAAAAATAGAAACTCAAACTATACCCAATGGATAATGGTCGACTGCTGAAATACATAATCACTACCTTAGAAAATTACAGAGGTACTAATGTGGTAGGGCGGATGAAATTTAAAAAAGTGTTTAATATGAGAAATGTAAAATTGCCTTGCACAATTAGTGAAATAATGTAGGGTATCATTGCCCAGGAAAGCCAAAAGAAAAATCATAGAGAAGAGGAAAGGGAACGCAAGGTTAGATTCTCCATCATTAAACAAAACTTAGGGTCAATATTTTACAGCGATCACATATCGCAATCGCCGAAGTCATAAACATTTCATTTTTCATCCATTACCGGATTACAACATCGGAGTTAATATTTTTACATCCGTTACACAATTATAATCGCCAAAATAATCAAAAACAGTCAATCCAACAAGAGCCAAACACAGATTGAAGTTAAATATTTTTCATTTCAGAATACCAATATAAAAATACTGACAACAATAAGAGAATGCGAGGGCCCTAAGGATAACTCATCAAAAGGATCATTGGGGTTCTATCAGTCAAGGCGCATAAAATAAACAACAAGGAAGCAAGATAATCCAAACACCAAGGGTGTAATGAAGGACACAAGTCAACAATCAGGAAAGGACATCCACAGAGGTAGATGGCTAAAAGGTTCACCTTCGCTTCATCATCTTCACACAAAAAAGCAGGGCATTCAGATCCATTGGTCTTTTAACGCTAAGGTGACGACCGTAGATCAGGATCTTAAACAACTGCTCAGGCAAGGAATGATGATCTAGGGATGAAGACTAAACAACCTCAAGGTCACAATCAACACCATAGGGCAGTTACGACATGCTAGAAAACAAGGCCATAGGAGACGACAACTAAAGAGCTAGGCTAAGAAAATTTCATCTAGCAATCTAAACATCCAATCTACTTACATAATCAACATGCATATCCAATCATAAAACCTACAACATTCTACCATTCAAATGAAGAAAGTGTATCGTTGCCTATTCGCCCGCTCTGAGTGACGTCCACATGCTCCATGCAACTCCTTCTCGCCAATCGTCGAGACATCACCGGTACCTCCCAGCTAATGCTAGGGGTACTATTCTTTCCCCTTAGCCCCTCAGGCTGCAAAGAAGCCACACACACTATCCAGAGGTTTCTTCTAGCTCCCAGCCTGCCTCGTAAGGTCGAGCTACCACTCCTCTCTGAGCTGGGTATCCCCAACTCCGATAAGTAAATCAATGAAGTAGATATCTCTGCAATGTAATGTTACACAAACAGAAGATGATCCTTCATCCTTCTTCCTCCTTCATTATATAGAGTTTCGAACTTCCTTTCCTTCTTAAAATCTCATTTAATTAAAGTTTTAAAAATAAATTCCTAAAAATTCTTCTCCGTACAAGTGTCACTCATCCCCTACATTCCTCCATTATTTAATTTCTTTAATTAGTTAACTATCTTATTTCCCTCACCCACCTAGAGTTACTCCTAGAATCACTCCTAGTTTTCCCCAAATTCCCTTATAGGTTTTAAAGGCTTTCCCTATTATAAAGTTACTATTTCAGTTTAAAATTAAAAGGCTCTTAAATGGTAGATTCTTTACTAAGTTGACTTTCTGCTTTTTCCCTTAAGTTCCCCTTTTTCCCTTTTTATTTTACCTCTTTTCCCTAGTTTCCCCCCAAAAAATTGATTTTCCCTCTTTCTCCTTTTTAATTAGAACTCAAAAAGGCAGGTGTGGAATCCAACCTCTTTTCCATTTTATCATAATTAGTATTTTCTTTTTTTTTTTAATTATCAAAAAGATAAAATAATTAATTCCTCTTTTTACATTTATTACCACAGTTTTTATTTTTATGAATAACTTAGTTTCTTACACCCTTCATGTTACAAGATTTAATGAAGGTCAAAATTATTATTTAAGTTATTTTTTTTATTATTATTATTAATTTTTTTTTTTAGAGAAGACAAGGTTCTACCACTGGCGTAATTTAAACTTAGGTCTTAATCTTCGTATTGGGCGATATTTAATTAGGGAAATTGTTTTAAAATTACTTAACATGTTATTTGTCTTAGCACCATCTAGGTTCATCCCTCTATTATTAACAACACGATGTACCCTTCAAGACGCACTAGGTGCTCCAAGGGTGCCACTCGCCTCATCTGTTCCTTTGCACGACGTGCCCTTCAAGATGCACTACGTGCTCCAAGGGTGCCACTCACCTCTTGATTGATTTGGTAGACATCAATAACCCCTATATTGAACACTCCGCCAGGTGAACTTGTGGGAGACTAAGGGCCTCTAAGGAATAAGACCCACGCCTTATTGTGCACCCCTTAGAATCATCATGAGCGATTGTTGCAGTCTGTCCTCATGACATCGTGGGTCCTCTTGAACTAGGTAATCATTAACCTACAATTTGAGCCACGACGAGAGTGCTAGTAGGTTGTGGCCAGACTCTTGTACACACCTCTCCCTCAACATCTCTGGTAGTCATCTGTGACCCCTTTACTCCATATGTGAGTCTGATCGGCAAGCTATTGTCAGCCTGCATCGTCAACTAATCATGTCAGAATATATCCATATCATATCAAATAATGAACATCACTAAATTCATAGTAAAACAATCAAACCCTAATGGTACACTCCCCGACTCGATCCAGAGTCCAAGGGGTTCCATCGATGCCTTTGCATCCTCGAGGTCCAAAACCCTGCACACTCAGTAAAACTGAGTCAATAGCACATGTCTATGTCAATGTAGTAAAACAACATGTCATCAACCCATAATGCCTCATAATCGAAATCAAAATTTTAAATAGCATAATAACCTGGATCACTTGCGAGCAAGTGTCCTCAAAGAATAAGTTCGCTCAGTGTGCCAGAGTGGGATGTTACAAGAATGAGCTCATAGGTTTGAATCCATCAAATTTTGATTCTTTTATAGAGTATTTTACAAAATTTAAATCTCTTTTAGTTCATCTTAAATATTTCAAAGTAGTGAAAAAATATGAGAAGCTCATCCTTTTTATTCTCTCAAAACTAGGTCTTTATTATTCATTTTTTGTTTCCTAGGTTCATGCTTCAAAATTAACAACTCCGAAGTGGAAAATTCCCTCTTTAGATGATTTTGTTGAAGAACTGACTCAAGAGAAGGAAAAATTATTTTCCATGGGATCCATAAAGGGTTCTAGATAACATTCTCTTGTAGTAAACGAAGCAAGCAAACCAAATTTCAATGATCGAAAAAAGGGGAAAGGAAAAAACCTCGATGATAGAAAGGAAAAGTGTAGCAACTCTCCTCGTTACGACAATAACTCTGAGAATGGGTGCAATTTTTTTTTGTTTAAGGTGTGTACGCGTGTGTGGATGTAACAGACACACTTGAGTCTACGTTGCCAATCGAGAACCAACAAGATGCAACCACGAGGTTCAACACAAGAAGATTGAAGGCACACAATATGTAACTGCAACAATATACGACCCTAGGCATAAGGTGCACAACACAAACATTAAGACATATTGGGGTTGCACAGTAAGAACACAGAGGGAAGAATCCATGGTGTTAGGGTTACTATTTCTGCACAGGAAAGCAGGGCGTTTAGTCTTATGTCTTCTCGAAAGAAGATTAGACAGGCTCATGGCCAACTTCTCAGGCAGAAACTAGTAACCCGACCTAGAACAAGACGCAAGAAAGATGAACAAACAGGATGACCCCGACATATCCCAGTGACAACGAGCAATAAACGCCCCTAGACATAAGGCGTACAACTAGCAGTTGTAAGCAGAAAACGACACCAGGTGTTAAGTACCGTACAGTCACAGATGGAAGAATCCAATAGTAGAGTTTACTATTTCTACATAGAAAAGCAGGGCTTTTAGTCTTATGTCTTCTGGAAAGAAGATTAGACAGGCTCCTGGCCGACTGCTCAGGCAGAAACTAGTAATCTCTGTCAGGTGTGTCACAAGAGTGGAAACCCTGCCTTTAAAGGGTCTGAGACTCCTGATACAGCACGGGATACTTTACACAGCAAAATCACACACACAGACATATACCCTAAGGCTACAAGGAGGTGTCTATACCCCGCCCAACATAAGCAGACCAAGCACACCAAAATTTACAACCAAGTACAATAAAGGTTTAAGAACGACAATCCTCAAGGGAGACGGAAGCTAAAAACGACCTCATCAACTACCCACCCAATAAACTTGGCTAAAGGTCAATCTCTAAAATCTAAATGGACGTTGTTCACGGATCACTGAACCGGTTTAAGTTTATCGTAACTTTACACTCTGAAGGCGGGTCATAAATCAATCTGTCGGTTACAATCTTATGTTAGTATTGAACTCATTTTTAAAATCTCAAATAAGTCAACATGTAAGCTCTAACTTAGCATTAAGAGTCGATCTACATTAAGGGTTTAACCATTTAAAAACAAGATACCCAAGCATATTAGCTAACCAATCCCGTCTTTAATAAACGTATAAAATAATAAATCCCTTCTTTAGATGAATATCTGACGAATAAATCATATCTTTAATTAATTTAGTAAAAGACTAATCCCTTCTTAAATGAATAATTAAAGGAATGGATCTATTTACCAACGCATAGATCAAGGAATAAATCCCTCTTAAATGATTAATTTAAGAACTACCTCTTTTCCTTGAATAAATAAATATAAAAAAAAATGGAACCCTTCTTAAATGATTAAATAAAGGAATAAAACTTTTCCTTACATAAATGGAAACACGTAACAAATTCCTTCTTTAATAAGTACATGACTATTGAATCAAGTCCTAACCAATTAAAATTAACATCTCTCTATCACATGTTGTTGTCCATTATTCGTTGGAAAATGTAATTATCAAGCTTTTACGAAGGAAGAAAAAAAACATAACTATTTTCATACTACTAATACAAGCCAGCATAATAAAACTATTTACGTTCAAGAATGCATTAATGTCATAACTATATACCAGAAGGGAAGAATTATAAAACGAGACAATTGTGTTAATACCACCATAATTAACCTCAATATAGACTCTGTCAAACAAGCAATCAATCCCAGCCACCTGGTGTAGTCAGCGTTTCGACAAGATATCAATAAAATTTGGTGGTACCTGCCAGTTTTCTTTTTTAGAATAAAAATAAATGAATTATGGGCTATCCTTGAACTGTCCCAGGTCCTGCGCAAACAATCTGTGTTCAATATTTAGAAGCGAAATAAAATAATGAAATAGCCATCGTTTATATAGCAAGGAATTAATTATATGGCAATTCAACAACATGACATTAATAGTTGTATTAAACATTTCTTCGCCAAATTTAAGGACACAATGGCATAAAGGGATCTCTATCAATAGCTGGATAAATAGGGTAATCCACTCCTGTCCAGGCAGCAAGGCCATTCATACAAAAAGTAAAGGACCCCTTTCAAGTACTCAAACAAAACGTTGAGATACTCACTTGAATTTTAAGAGGACTCAAATACTGTAAACGTTTTATCTATCAATTATTGAGGATTGTTCTATTATAATAAATTGGAATAGACTTTAGATGCGTGAAACGATAGGATTACACCACCATTGTGTCATAATGCATTTTGTTTTTCACTATGTATTGTTTAGATTCTGTAGTTTTGTAATTTATAGCATTGAAAAGTTAAGGGTTTAGGTGGGCTGACAAAGTCACTTTTAAGAAAAATAAATATTAAGAGATTAGTCTTATAAATGAATTGGCAAAGTCACTTAAACACAGAGGTTATAATTACCAAAAAAAAAATGTAGGGCAAGAGACATACGCGGGATTACCATTCCCCCACCGCGCAGAGCATTTTAAGGGTAAGACGCTGAGATTTAAAGGATACACGAGCTAGTTCAATGGTCCTCATCCCCATTCGCCCACGGAGAGGATTTCACCCCAGCAAATAAAAAAAATCGCCCAGCAGTCATTAAAAACGCCCGACAATAGTCAAAACGCCCATCAATAAGTGAAAAACACTCAGCAACAATTAAAAATTCCCAACGATCATTGAAAACGCCCAACAACAATCAAATTCCCATCAATAATTACAAACACCCTGCAACAATTAAAAATGCCCAGCAATCATTGAAAACGCCCACCGGCAAATGGGAAAAACGCCCACCGAGGTTTTAAACGCTCACAGAAATCAGAATGCCCACAGCAAGGTAAAAAGAAACCACCCAATGACTTGATGCACCACCAAACGAATCAACACATTTACAGCAATAAACCCAGCAATAGATTCCACAAATTTTCAGCCATAAACTCCACATTACACACACGAAATTTGCAGCAGTAATAATATAAAAAAAAACAAAAATGAATGCCATGTGAGTTTAAAACCTTTATGATCAATAAGAAAAACAAAAAGCATTTGAATTGCCAGAATGGGTCTGAACCCCTTGGGTCCATAAACAAAACAGAAAGCATTCAAATTGCCCAACGAAACAAAGTTTTCCTATCAACAGAGGTACAATATTCACAACGGTTACCCATTCACATGCAGATCTGAACATACATCCAAAAGCATTCTACTCTATCAGAAGTAAAAATCATATCGTTGCCTTTTTCTTGCCTTGGAAGATGCCCCGTGTTCCATGCCACTTCGAACACTCTGTGCCGCTTCCCTCTCTCCGACCCTAGAGTCCTCACTAGTACCTCCCAACCAATTGCTACGGGTACTCTGCTTACCCCTTAGCCCCCCGAGCCGCAAAGGGGCCACACAAGATCCAGAGAGAAGACTAGATTCTCAGCTCGCCTCCAAGTCTGAGCTACCACTCTAATACAGCTGAGATAAACCCAACTCCTCACAAGAAAGCTGTCAATCCACAATCCGGTAGCGTAACGTTACGCTAACCGTTCATCCCTTCTTCCTTCTTTTCCCCTTATTTTATAGAAATTTGAGACCCACCTACTTTCCTAAATCATTATTAATTTAATTTTTTTATGACAAACCTCTAAAAATTCTCTACCATCCAAGTGTCACTCATCCCCACGGTTCTCCAAAAAATTATTTCTTTTTAGTAATTAAAAGACGCAATTCCCTCACCCCCCTTTAATCGCTCCTAAATTACTCCTAGGGTTCCTAGATCGCCTCTCATTCTTTTAATAACTTTCCTAAAATGAAGCTGCCAAGATTTAGTTTATTTTAGTAACTCCTTAATTGTTGATTCCTTTTTGCTTTTTACCCTATGTCCCCTACTTTCCATTATTAAGTTTCCTTTATTACAAGTTTTCTTATTTCTCTCTTTTTATCTTTTAAACCCAAATACCCCACTCCCTAACTCAATCTAGAGTCCAAGGGAGTTCCACCAATGCCTCTGCATCCTCAACGTCTAAAACCCTACACACTCAATGAAACTGAGTCAGCAGTACCTGTCTACATCAAAGTAGTAAAAACATCCTGTCATCTAACTTAACACATCATAATGAAGGAAAAGTTTTATCATCATAAAAATCCATATCACTTGCGAGCAAGTGTCCTCAAAGAATAAGTTTTTTAAGTGCGCCAGAGCGAGATGTTACATACACCCCCTCTTGGTCTAAACTTCATCCTAAAGTTTCTCAGTCTAAATGTCGAAATAAATGTACCACAATATCATAAGTACCATAGTATCATAAGTCTATCTATCAAACAAAAATGGAAACTGCTAGCGCATATCATATGCGTCCTCCCAGGTCGTCGAGTGTGGACTATAACTGTCCCACTGGACCTTGACCTGTTCTACCGTTTGACGTCGTAAGTATTGAACGTGATGATCTAAAATGCGGACTGTCTCAGCCGTGAGAGCTCCCTCGTTCGATACCTACAAAGAACTTATGTCAATCATGTGTGTCGGATCACTAATATAATGTCTCAAAACAGATACATGAAAAACATCGTGCATACGCCTCAAAGAATTAGGCAAGGTTAGTCAATAGGCCATGGGCCCCTTTCTCTCCACAATCTTGAAAGTTCACATTAACCTAGAAGAGATTTTAGCTCCCTTTCCAAACTTGATCGAACTCTTATGCGGTTTAACCTGCAAGAAAACTCGGTCACCGACCTCGTAACTACGGTCGACTCGGTGCGCGTCGGCATAACTCTTATGTCGATTCTGCACTTCTTTTATCCTTTGTCTTATGGTTTTCATTTTATCTTCCATTTCCTGGATCACTTCTGGTCCCACCGAGAACCTATCCTCAAGTCGATCCCAACTCAAGGGCGTCTGACACGGTCGCCAATAAAGAAACTCAAAAGGCGTTATCTTAATGGTGCTCTGGTAACTGTTGTTGTAAGCGAACTCTACTAGTCACAAGAATTCCTCCCAATGCTTTTGTTGGTCCATAACGTACATGTGCAACATGTCTTCCAAAGTTTGGTTCATACGTTCTGTCTGTCCATCAGTCTCTGGGTGATACGCAGTACTAAAATTAAGCTGGGTTTCCAAGGCCTCTTGGAAACTCGTCCAAAATCATCGAGTAAACACCAATCCTCGATCGGATATAATCTTCTTAGGCACGCCATGCAGCCTCACAATCTCACTAATGAAACCTCTCGCTATGTCCGGTGCCTGATACGTCGTACGCACAGGAATAAAGTGAGCACTCTTCATCAGAGTGTCTACTACTACAAAAATCGAGTCATGCCTCCTTGCCGTCAGTGGCAATCCAACAATAAAATCCATCGAAATGACTTCCCATTTTGATTCTGGAATGGCATGTGGTTGAAGTAATCCTGTCGGGTGTCTATGTTCAGCCTTTACCTGCTAACACTTGAGACATATAGCCACAAATTTGACTATGTCGGCCTTCATTCCTTTCCAGAAGAACAAGGGTTTAAGGTCTGCCCTCATCTTCGTAACTCTTGGGTGAGCCATGTAAACTGCTCTATGAGCCTCGCTCAGGATCAACATCCTCAACTCATCATTTGGCGATACGTAAATCCGACCTCTAAACCTCATTAACCCATCACTGTCAAAAGTAAATCCCTCATATCGTGGTACCATCATAGTGTTTTGTTCGATAAAATCCTCGACTTCTTTGTACCAGTCATCATCACGCTGTAAAGTGAGAATCTTCTCACGTAGATTCGTCTGAAGAGGTAACACTGAAAAATATGTGTGGCCTCCAACTCAAAGCATCAGCCACTCAGTTCATTGTTCCCTTTATGTAAGTAATCTCGAAGTCGTACTCGCTAAGCAATTCCGACCAACGCCGTTTTCGCGCGTTCAGGTCCCTTTGCGTGAAAATGTGTTGTAGTCCAAAATGATCAGTATTTAATTCAAATTTTCATCCAACAAGGTAGTGTCTCCACACCTTTAAGGCATAAACAATGGCTAATAACTCAAAAACGTGCGTCGCTTAGTTCTCCTCATGCCTTCTTAGTTTTCTCGAAATGTAAGCAATCACCCATCTGTCTTGCATCAAGACTCCACCTAACCCTTCCTTGGATGTGTCAGGGCATACCAAGAAGTTTGCGTCCATGTCAGGGACCTTTAGTATCGGTGTTGTTGTCAGCAACTCCTTGAGACTTCGAAATGCTTCCGCGCATTTCTCAGTCCAAACAAACTTCTTGTTTTTCTTATGCAATTTCATGATCGGACCTACTATCTTCGAAAATCCCTCTACAAACTGTCGATAGTATCCTTCTAAACCCATAAAGCTACGCACTTCTATGACGTTAGTCAGCGCAGGCCATTCCATAATAGCCTCAACCTTGGCTAGATCCATGGCGATACCTTCGCCAGAGATGACATGCCCTAAGTAGTGAATCCTTGATTGATAAAAAGAGCATTTGGATAGCTTCCCATATAATTTGTGTTCTCGTAAACATTATATTACCAAGCTTAAGTGCTCGTCATGCTCTTCCGTCGTCCGAGAGTAGATCAGAATATCGTCAATGAATACTTGGATGAACTTCTCCAAGTGCTCACGGAACACCCCATTCATCAAACTCATGAATACCCCTGGGGCATTTGTTAGTCCAAAAGGTAAAACAGTAAACTCATAATGTCCAAATATCGTCTTAAAAGCGGTCTTAGGGACGTCATCCTCCTTGATCTGTAACACAGTTGCACCCTTCATTTGATCGAACAGATCGTCAATTCTTGGTAAGCGATATTGATTCTTGATCGTAGCCTTGTTCAGTTGATGGTAGTCAATGCAAATCCTCCACGATCCATCCTTCTTTTGAATGAAAATAACCGGTGCCCCCCACGGTGACACACTAGGGCGTATCACTCCTAGGTCCAGCAACTCCTTCAGTTGCATTTTCAACTCTTGCAACTCTGGGGTCGACATATGATAAGGAGTTATTTCTATTGGTTCGGTCCCCGGTTTCAGGTCTATAGTGAACTCCAATTCTCTTTCTGGCGGCATCCCAGGCAACTCCTCTGGGAACACGTCCGCAAACTCCCTCACTACTGGAAGGTGTTCTAGACCTTCTATTGCTCCCTTTTCGTTTAGCACAAGGATCGCGTAAATATTGCACCCCTTGCGCATAGTATTCCGTAACTATAAGGAAGAGACGAACCTCAGGGATACTCCCTGGTTCCATCCTACAATCATCTGTCTCTGTCCTTCATCATCGATCAAGCTCAATTGTTTCATCTTACAGTTGAGTATCACCTCATGCGATTCCAACCAATCCATACCGATCACGACGTCATAAGATCCTAATATCGTTACGTACAAGTTGACCCTCGTGACAAACTCTCCCAGGTTAAGGGAACAGCCCGTAACCTTTCCTCCAACTTTCTGTTTGGCTCCTGAAGCCATCTCTACGAAGCTAAACTCATCCTGTTCGACTGCCTTTACCTTAATCCTTTTTAGCACTGCACCAGAAATGAAACTCTCAGTAGCACCTGGGTCTATCAAAATACTAAGGGTCTGGTCAGCGACAATACCTGTCGTCTCAAGCACTGTCGACTGGTGCTCTGCCTGGCAGTTATTCACCGCTGCGTGAATCTGATGGGCCTTGCCCATATCTCCCACTATAGTGGGTCCGGCTGATTCGAACGCTCTAGTCCTCTCCACAGGACAATCGCACTGGTAGTGTGGCTCCCCACACGTCCAACACCCCTTCTGAGGCCCAGTAGTCTTTGTACCCGAAGTAGAGGATGATGGCCCACTGGCCTAGAAACCCGGTCTATTCTGCTGAACAGGCCTAAACTGCTGCTGCTGCGGGCGACGCTATTGCGGGCGACGCTGCTGCTGGTGTTGTGGTCCTCGATAGGGTTTCCGCTACTGAGGTGACAGTCATTGTAGTGTAGTGATCGTGTATCCCCTCTAGAAGCCACGATATCCCGACATGTGTCTCGCTAGTGTCTGATGCTGTGGCATTCCAGATGAACCCTGCCCTACAGATCTCATTGGAGTCCTCGTCTGACCCCCGCTGATAAGCTCCTCCTCTGAAATGAGGGCCTTTTGGACAACATTGTGCAAGGTTTGAGGCATCAAGATCTTAACCTTTGCACGCAGGCTACCGTTAAGGCGAAACACGAACCTGTTGACCTTGAGCTTCTCAGTGTTCAAGTGCAGAGCATACCGGAGTAGCTCCATAAAACGTGCCTCATACTCGGGCACCGTACGACCTCCCTGTCGTAATCCGTTGAACTCATTGAGATGACGCTCAATGAATTCCTCTGAAGGGTACCTCTCTCGGAACCGTTCCTCAAACAGTTCCCATGACACGTCATCAACGACCATGTTCAACTATGGTAGGAGCGTCTTCCACCATAGAAGAACGCTCCCCTTCAGTTGAAAGACCACCATGCGGACCTTCATGTTGGAGGTATAATCGCGAAGTGCGAAGCACATCGCCATATTCTCCAACCATGCCTCGGCGGCTGCGTCATCCGGGGAACCAAAGAAATCGAGAAATTTCACCTTCTCGAGTTCACGGTGAATGCTACCTGTAACGGTCGGTGCGCGCGATGGAAACTCAGCAGGTGCCGATGCCCTAGCCTCGTCTCTATCCAATCAGCTGATCAACACCTCGGACATGTGCTGAAAATATCTCATCATCCCCACGACATTGGAAACTGCGATCCGCTCCTGTCCGAGAACCTGCTCACCTCCCTGGGGGTTAGACCCCTCAGGAGTGGATGCAGCTGGAGGCATCTTGCCTCCTCCCCTAGCACCCCGTCATCTGCCTCCGCGACATCCTCTAACCATGGTCACCTGCACACACACAATCAGCTCAATCAACAATAGAATAATCAAATATAATCATGTCAACGGAAGCCGTAGTGGATCCCAAGTCGCAGGTCGAACCCACTCTGATACCATATGTAGAAACTCTCCTCGTTACGACAACAACTCTAAGAATAGGTGAAATTTTTTTTGTTTAAGGTGTGTGTGTGCATGTGGATGTAACAGACACACTTGACTCTACGTCACCAATCGACAACCAACAAGACACAACCATGAGGTTCAACACAAGAAGACTAAAGGCACACAACAAGTAACTACAACAATATACGACCCTAGGCATAAGGTGCACAACACAAACATTAAGACATACTAGGGTTGCACAGTAAGAACACAAAGGGAAGAATCCATGGTGTTAGGGTTACTATTTATGCACAGGAAAGCAGGGCGTTTAGTCTTATGTATTCTCAAAAGAAGATTAGACAGGCTCCTGGCCGACTGCTCAGGCAGAAACTAGTAACCCAACCTAGAACAAGACGTAAGCAAGATGAACAAACAGGACGACCCCAACATATCCCAGTGACAGCGAGCAATAAATGCCCCTAGACATAAGGCGTACAACTAGCAGTTGTAAGCAGAAAACGACACCAGGTGTTAAGTACCGTACAGTCACAGACGGAAGAATCCAATAATAGAGTTTACTATTTCTGCACAGAAAAGTAGGGCTTTTAGTCTTATGTCTTCTCGAAAGAAGATTAGACAGGCTCCTGGCTGACTGCTCAGGCAGTAACTAGTAATCTCTGTCAGGTGTGTCGCAAGAGTGGAACCTTGCCTTTAAAGGGCCCGAGACTCATGATATGGCACGGGATACTTTACACAACAAAATCACACACACAGACATATACCTTAAGGCTACAAGGAGGTGTCTATACCCCGCCCGACATAAGAAGACCAAGCGCACCAAAATTTACAACCAAGTACAATGAACGTTTAAGAACGACAATCCGCAAGGGAGACGCAAGCTAAAAATGACCTCATCAACTACCCACCCAGTAAACCTGGCTAAAGTTCAATCTCTAAAATCTAAATGGACGTTGTCCACAGATCACTGAACCAGTCTAAGTTTATCGTAAATTTACACTCTGAAGGTAGGTCATAAATCAATCTGTCGGTTACAATCTTATGTTAGTATTGAACTCATTTTTAAAAACTAAAATAAGTCAACATGTAAGCTCTAACTTAGCATTAATATTCTATCTACATTAATGGTTTAACCGTTTAAAAACAAGATACCCAAACATATTAGCTAACCAATCTCGTCTTTAATAAACGCATAAAAGAATAAATACCTTCTTTAGATGAATATCTGACGAATAAATCATCTCTTTAATTAATTTAGTAAAAGAATAATCCCTTCTTAAATGAATAATTAAAGGAATGCATCTATTTACCAACGCATAGATCAAGGAATAAATCCCTCTTAAATGATTAATTTAAGAACTACCTTTTTTCCTTGAATAAATAAATATAAAAAAAAATGGAACCCTTCTTAAATGATTAAATAAAGGAATAAAACTTTTCCTTACATAAATGGAAACAGGTAACAAATTCCTTCTTTAATAAGTACATGACTATTGAATCAGGTCCTAACCAATTAAAATTAACATCTCTCTATCACATGTTGATGTCCATTATTCACTGGAAAATGTAATTATCAAGCTTTTATGAAGGAAGAAAAAAAATAGAACTATTTTCATACTACTAATACAAGCCAGCATAATAAAACCATTTACGTTCAAGAATGCATTAATGTCATAACTTTATACTAGAAGGGAAGAATTATAAAACGAGACAGTTGTGTTAATACCACCATAATTAACGTCAATATAGACTCTGTCAAACAGGCAATCAATCCCAGCCACCTGGTGTAGTCAGCGTTTCGGCAAGATATCAATAAAATTTGGTGGTACCTGGCAGTTTTCTTTTTTAGAATAAGTCTAAATGAATTATGGGCTATCGTTGAACTGTCCCAGGTCCTACGCTAACAGTCTGCGTTCAATATTTAGAAGAGAAATAAAATAATGAGATAGCCACCGTTTATATAGCAAGGAATTAATTATATGGCAATTCAATAGCACGACATTAATAGTTGTATTAAACATTTCTTCGCGAAAGGTAAGGATGCAATGGCATAAAGGGATATCTGTCAACAGTCGGATGCAGAGGGTAATCCACTCCTGTCCAGGCAGCAAGGCCATTCATACAAAAAGTAAACAACCCCTTTCAAGTACTCGAAGAAAACATTGAGATACTCACTTGAATTTTAAGAGGACTCAAATACTGTAAACGTTCTATCTATCAATTATTGAGGATTTTTTTGTTATAATAAATTGGAATAGACTTTAGATGCGTGAAATGATAGGATTACACAACCATTGTGTCATAATGCATTTCGTTTGTCACTATGTATTGTTTAGATTATGTAGTCTTGTAATTTATATCATTGAAAAGTTAAGGGTTTAGGTGGGCTGACAAAGTCACTTTTAAGAAAAATAAATATTAAGAGTTTAGTCTTATAAATGAATTGGCAAAGTCACTTAAATGCAAAGGTTTTAATTACCAGAAAAAAAAACGTACGGCAAGAGATATACGCGAGATTACCATTCCCCCACCGCACAGAGAATTTTAAGGGTAAGACGCTGAGATTTAAAGGATACACGAGCTAGTTCAATGGTCCTCCTCCCCATTCGCCCATAGAGAGGATTTCACACCAACAAATAAAAAAAATCGCCCAACAATCATTAAAAACACCCGGCAATAATCAAAACGCCCATCAATAAGTGAAAAACGCTCAGCAACAGTTAAAAAGGCCAGCGATCATTGAAAATGCCCAGCGATCATTGAAAACGCCTAGCAACAATCAAACTCCCATCAATAATTTAAAAATGCCCCGCAACAATTAAAAATGCCCAACAATCATTGAAAACGCCCACCGACAAATGGGAAAAACGCCCACCAAGGTTTTAAACGATCACAGAAATTAGAATGCCCACAACAAGGTAAAACGAAACCACCCAATGACTTGATGCACCACCAAACGAATCAACGCATTTACGGAAATAAACCCAGCAGTAGATTCCACAAATTTTCAGCCATAAACTCCACATTACACACACGAAATTTGCAGCAGTAATAATATAAAAGAAAACAAAAACGAATGCCCAATGAGTTTAAAACCTTCATGATCAATAAGAAAAACAAAAAGCATTCGAATTGCCAGAATGGGTCCGAACCCCTTGGGTCCATAAACAAAACAGAAAGCATTCGAATTCCCCAACGAAACAGAGTTTTCCTATCAGCAGAGGTACAACATTCACAACGGTTACCCATTCACATGCAGATCTGAACATACATCCAAAAGCATTCTACTCTATCAGAAGTAAAAATCATACTGTTGCCTATTTCTTACCTCGGATGACGTCCCGCGTTCCGTGCCACTTCCCGCTCTCCATGCCGCTTCCCGCTCGCCGATAGTAGAGCCCTCACCAGTACCTCTCAGCCAATCGCTAGGGGTACTCTGCTTCCCCCTTAGCCCCTCGAGCCGCAAAGGGGCCACACAAGATCCAGAGAGAATACTAGCTTCTCAGCTCGCCTCCAAGGCTGAGATACCACTCTAATACAACTGAGATAAACCCAACTCCTCACAAGCAATCTGTCAAGCCACAATCTGGCAGCGTAACGTTACGCTAACAGTTCATCCCTTCTTCCTTCTTTTCCCCTTCTTTTATAGAAATTTGAGACCCACCTACTTTCCTAAATCATTATTAATTTAATTTTTTTATGACAAACCTCTAAAAATTCTCTGTCGTCCAAGTGTCACTCATCCCCATGGTTCTCCAAAAATTTATTTCTTTTTAGTAATTAAAAGACTCAATTCCCTCACCCCCCTTTAATCGCTCCTAAAATTACTCCTAGGGTTCCTAGATCCCCTCTTATGCTTTTAATAACTTTCCTAAAATGAAGCTGCCAAGATTTAGTTCATTTTAGTAACTCCTTAATTGTTGATTCCTTTTTTCTTTTTACCCTATGTCCCCTACTTTCCATTATTAAGTTTCCTTTATTACAAGTTTCCTTATTTCTATTTTTTTATTTCTCTCTTTTTATTCTTTAAACCCAAGAGAAAAATGCGCTTATTAATCCTTTCTATATTTTTAAATTCATTACTTTTATACTCGCACATGTTTTTGTTTTTTTTTATATTACTTTTTACCATCAACACCACATATTTTAATTAATTTACCCCCTTTCTTCACCTTACCCCCTTTAATTTTAAGAAGACTTTAATTAACACCTATGAGGGTTTTATTTTACGCCCTTATGTTTATTTTTGTAGGATCTTTTCTTAGGGCTTGTCAAAATTTTATCTTAGAGATGTTTTAAATTTAGTTTTAGATTTGAACTGACAAAAATTAATTAGGGGAGGAGTTTGTAAGAATTTATTAGGCGTTAAGGTCTTAGGGTCATCTAGGTTGTCTCATCATCATCACCAATGTGATGTGCCCTTCAGGATGCACTACGTGCTCCAAGGGTGCCACTCACCTTGTTTGCTTATGTTGCACGACGTGCCCTTCAGGATGCACCACGTGCTCCAAGGGTGCCACTCACCAACTTGTATTTCTTTTGCGCGATGTGCCCTTTAGGATGCACCATGTGCTCCAAGGGTTCCACTCACCGATTTGACAGATTGGTAGACATTTATAACCCCTGGAGTCAACGCTCCGCCAGGTGAACTTGTGGGAGACTAAGGGATCTAAGGAATAAGGCCCCCGCCTTATTGCATGCCCCTTAGAATCATCGTGAGCGACTGTCGCAGTCTGCCCTCACGGCATCGTGGATCCTCTCAAACTAGTTAATCATTAACCTACAGTTCAAGCCACAGTGGGAGTGCTAGTAGGCTATGGCAAGGCTGCTGTCCACACCTCTCCCTCAACCTCTCTGGAAATCATGTGTGGCCCCTTTACTCCATATGTCAGTTTGGTCGGCAAGCTATCGTCAACCTGCATGATCAACCATCATGTCAGATCATGTCAACAACATATCATAAAATCAATAACATATCATCAAAACAAAGCAATATCACCGTAAATGAAACAACCCAAATAGCCCACTCCCTGACTCAATCTGGAGTCCAAGAGAGTTCCATCGATGCCTCTGCATCCTCAAGGTCCGAAACCCTGCATATGCAATGAAACTAAGTCAGCAGCACCTGTCTACATCAAAGTAGTAAAAACATCCTGTCATCTAACTTAACGCATCATAATAAAGGAAAAAGTTTTATCATCATAAAAATCCAGATCACTTGCGAGCAAGTGTCCTCAAAGAATAAGTTTTGTAAGTGTGCCAGAGTGGGATGTTACAAAACGTTCTCAAAACTTGCAGATGAATCTTCTTCAGATCACAAAGGTAATAATAAAAAGGAAATATCTAAATAGAGATATTTTCAAAAAGGTTATCATCCTAAAAATTATTGTATGAGGAAATCTATAAATGAAATGGAAAATATGCTACAACAAAACAATCTCATGGTCCCAACAAATGCAAGGAAGAAGGATGAAGAAAAACTACCGAAGGAAGAGAAAAATATCACGATGGTCACTCTTTTATGGTTGTCACATCCTCCCCATCCAATTGGATCCTTGATTCAGGTGATTCGAATCATATGGATGCAAATAAAGAATCATTCTCGTCCATAGAAGAGTGCACATGACCTTCTATTCTTATGGGAAATGACACACTGGTTGAGCTATGTGGTAAAGGCATAGTCTCTTCGGAAGGGGGATATTTTGAAAATGTGTTGCATGCCCCTTTGTTGTCCATGAAATTTCTTTCCATATATCAAATCACACATTCATGTTTCGGAAGTATTCTAAATTCTATCTAGATTCAATAGATATTTTAGGCTTAAAAACAACATCCCAAGTAGCTCACGTTGTTGTAGATCATCATTATCGGTTGTATTCCTTCTCTCGCTTCATTCCCAAATATGTCTGTACAAAATTTTTGAATCATAATAATGAAGAGATAGGGTTATGGCATGAGATAGTTTGGCATATTAATTATAGGTACTTGCATCAAATCAACAAAGAAGACATGGTAACCAGTGTTACCTCTTCATATGTGTAATGTGCCCCAAATTTACCAAATTAAAAAAAAGAATTGCTAGGTGCATTAACGCTTCTGGAATCTTCCCTATTTGTTCCACATAACATTATTATCATCACATAAGCAATTTAATGTATTTTTTCACTTACAACGTCTATTTAGAGACTAAATTATACTTTCCATAACCATGATATTATTCCTATCATGGCACATTTAAACTAGTTGTTTACCATAGAATTAACTCATAAAAATTCACATAAGGAAACTCTTGACATACCATTTTGTGTGCATAGATAATTGGTCAAATATTTGATTAATATATGTATCTCCTACCTAGATATATGTATAAATAAGGTAGTCTTTAAGGGTTGTTTCACAAAAAACTGTGCTTAAAAATTGTATTTAAAACAAGACCCTTCACAACAATGGGGGGCTTAACCAAATGCAAACATAAGTGATCCTAAGGATTCTATGCATATCATAGCCCTATCTAAACTACCATACTTATATAAATAAATGATGTGTAACATAGATCCTTTCATAACCATTCACTGTAACTAGTAATTCATATTGATATAAATCTATAATGCACCCCAAGAAAATATTACTAGTGTGAAGAAGGGTTAATATATGCACCACTGTTACATTACCAAGGTAGTTACTAAGATGTCCTTCTGAGGAAGGTGTGACAGTTCTTACATCCTAATACCATGATTATGCACTTGTGCCATACTTAAGTCCTAAACCTAACAGGGTGCAATCTCATTTGACTTCGTGACCTGGCCCCAACATTGAATGTGTTTGTAGACTATGTTAAAGGTGATGCTAGGCCTGTCTGTAATCACATTAATCATATGGTTTAAACAATTAAGAGTGGTCATGTACATACTGAGTAGTTAGGTGACCGTGCCCAATGCAGGCACGCCATGTTTGTTTGATCACATGGCCTGGGTACTACGAGAACCCTATGACCATTACTCTACACAGCGAAGTATAGTAGGTGACTGTTGTAACGTTTTCCCCTTTGGCTCTGCACATTTTGCAAAAAAACACCACATCATTAACCCTATATGTTTTCCTATGGATGTATGACCGACGACGTGGAATGGGATTTCTCTTTGTAAGGCAATAGGAGTTTCACAACCTACTATTCTTCTATCTGTATGAGGTAAACCCAAAAGAACCTATGTCACTTGTGTTATTCTGTAATAAGAAGTGGTTAGTTTGTAATGGTAGTCATGTTTGTAATCACCTCTGTTACTGTCCCCTTTCGGCTCTCAGATTTTAAGTTCTTTCCCTTCGCTCTCACTTAATATTTGAATATCGTTTACATCCATGCTCTGTGTGGTATATCCCCATTCGGTAAATCGTGGTGAATTATGATATGGTAGGGTTAGCATTTCTAGTGAGTGTAAACACCCTTTATTCATAGTTTTCATTCGGTATGTGTTTGAATCTTATACGGGGCGATTTAATCTTTTGGTTCAAGATTTGTTTCCAAAAATATTTAAGGCTCCACTAGAATGTCGTTAAGTCGTGACCTCGATCTTTTGTTTATCGTTTATCCTTGTACTCTGCTTAAGTTGTTAACGGCATAAGTATCGCCCGAGATTCCATGGTTAAATATTTCTCTGTGTTTCTACTGTAACTCGTAATTTGCTTGTGGTTTTCACTGTATGTATTACTATTAATCCTTGTTTTCCATACAATATATCTTTTATATTCGTAAAAGGAAATTATGGGCATGAATCCCCAAACTATTATCCCTTTATCAGAGATTTCACATACCAACAACTTGATGTAAGTTAAATCATCCTAATATTACACTGTCCATGTAAGACTTTGTTACCTATGTGTAAAAAATTTGTAACTGGGCCTGTAAGACTTTCCTCTTAAATTCCTTCATCTTTCACATACTTAAACAGTAATAGTGAAAGTTGTAAAAGTTCCTTCTATGTATAAATTCCACTAAAAATTGATACAGTATGTGTTCTTATATAGTATTCAACCCTAGTCCTATGTTCTTGAATATGTGTTTTAAATATATAAAAAAACTATATTTCTTCCACGTAAAAGAAATAGTAAGTGAAATACCTCGAAAATCCCATATAAATATCCTCTATTGAACAGAGTGTCTTCTACAGAAAAGGAAGTGATTTCAGTAAGTTCTTAATGTGTATTTTAAAGTTAAGTTTATACCTACGATTTTGTCTGAGTTTTATTTAGCAATTCGTAAGTATCATTTTTTTATGGAAAAGTTCTCCGCAAACTCTATCTAAAGTCCTGAATTGGAAAGGATATGCCTCTGTGGAACATGTCATTTTACTATGTGAATTGTAACACTGGTTATGTAAAATTACTAAATGTTTACCATCTTTTTAATTGCTTGTTTACAAAACTATTGATGGGGCCTTGGCTTCTTCTTCAAGGGTACCCATCAACCATTCTTGGGTCCACTCCTCCCATGTATTGTGGACAGAGCATCACTCAAACTTCGGTGAAAACTACTTTTATGCCAACTTTAAGCTAAGTATTATTTAATTTCCTTAATATTTGTTTTCATTTGATTACTTAACACATAGTCTAATGAATCTATCGATTTTCCCTTATAGGATTAATCAATTCAAATGAAACAGATCAAGATGATCTCCTTCCTTGAAAAGGTATTCAAGTTCTGATTCCTAGCATTTAATTTAAATTTCTTAGGTTATGTTTACTAGTGGTATAGGGTCCTTACCCTAGGGTACTCTATTGTAATAAACTCGAACCAAGATTTCTTGGCTGTACAGATCATTGCTGACTTAATTCTTAATGAATATCTTGTAATTGTAATAGTTGTTGGTGAATTAATAAACTCGAACCATTTGAACAAGTTTTTCAGGCATTGTAATAGTTGTTGTATCTTGTAATTATCGATTATTGAAAATATTTTCTTATAGTCCTGATGTAATATAAGAAGGAATGTTAATTTTATGCCTTTTGTATGATCTGATCAATGGTAAATACTTATATTATCATGTATTTAAGGGATCCATAACATATTTATTTGTATGAACACAATATATGTTTGTACAACTCCATGTAACGATACATGGATCTATATATATGTATTTACCTATAGAGACATACATAAGTCATAAAAAATAACTATTCATTCTAGGATTTCCTTTACATGAAACACATAAGCATATCTACATGTATATGTATAGTCAATATTTAGGTATAAACCACATCAGAGGAACTCATCCTTATACTAACAATGGTAAACAATAGATTTTTATACATCCAATCAATCATTTATATTCTCACTAGCATCACATAAACCCATCACACATCTAACGATTTGTAATCAACATAATTCTAACCAGAAAATAAGTAAAGGTGCGTATCTGAATAAAACTGATGTTGGAACAGAACTGTAGAACAAAAAATCCAAATTACTTGGTTCGTTCACCCCCTATCTTGACCATGATTCCATAAGGGAGAATTGAAATGATCCTCTTTTGCTACAATCCTCCTTTCAGATCATAAAATCCCCTTTCCTCACACAAAATAGTGTTCATAACAACAAGTAATATCCTTTCTCCAACATAGTAAGTAGCATACTGCCTCCTTGATGCAGGAGCATCGCTCACTCAATAAAGCGAGCCAACGCGAGGAGGAAAAGAGAACAGTTGGAGAGCGCCAGCATTCAAATTTTGGAACATTGTAATATGGCTGCGCCAAACATTAAATGTTGATGTGATGAAGCGCACTTTATATATGTAACGGACCTTGAGAGGATAAGCTCTCGTCCTTAGTAGTTGAGGAATTTATGTAGATTTAATGCAAGTATATAAACTAATTAACTGTAGATTAGACAGTTTAGCTTTCGAGAGGGACAATGGAATATAGACACCCTCCGTTGTATTGTTGATGAGGATCATTCTCATTCATACAGGAGCAAGAGAAGAGGAGCGCAGAGAGCTTGTGAAGAACTCCATGTACAACTATTGAATTAATAGAAAAACTTTGATTCAATTCCCATGGATGTGTTTGATACTTTTGTGTTGTTGATGTTATGCTTCTTCTTACTTGCTTCCTTTTATGCGTATCTTTTATATGCTGCATATGTGATAGCATATCAGGTTCGAAACCTGAGAGAATGAGTGAATGAGTTTCAATTGTTTCTCTGCTTAAGCCAGGAGATTCCTTCATCGAGTGCAGTTGAATACCTCCGCATAGAGTGCATTGAGGAGGCTAAGTAGTTGAACTTTTGTTCTCTTTTGCCTTGAGTCATTTTTGGGTTGTTTCAACCTTGCAGGTGAGTGCAGGTTGGACGTGAAACCTCAGTAGAAATTATGAGAAGGAAAGGGCGAGACTGTTGCAAGGGTGAAGGCACGGGACCCAGAAGACTTCATCGCTGGTGGAAGTAGTCGAAGATCGGGCACAGGGAGTGTATTCGAAAAAATCCATGTAGAAGTCTGAGTTAGTAAAAGATCAGGAGGGATAACTCCTTGTTTCATTGTGGAAACAGAACCGAGTGGAGTCCATACAAGATAAAGGTGGTGAACAGAGAAACTCTTCAAGAGGAAGAGAATCGACGACTCGAATCGTCGTGGAGAATCACTAAGATCGCGACTTGACTTGTGGGTCAGATGTATCGGGAGTTCGCGATGGAAGATTCCTGTTTCTCGTAGAGTGAGGTCACGAGAATGCGAAACAAGATGTCCCAGAATGTTTTCCATGGTGTACGTCGGGATTTGATGATGTGACAGGTGACCTCGGGATATCGGATCTCGGGAGTTGGAGGCCTCAAAGTCTGACCCCGAAAGTGACGAGTGAGCAAGGTCGCGAGATTTCGAGTCATCGACATCTCGACACTTCAGGTCTCGGGGTTTGAGAATTCGAAGGCATAGAGACGCTAGTCACAAAGTTGCGATTGCACGAGGTCCCTGCCCGCCGAGGGAAAGTCAGCGTTGACCAGAGGCATCGGGTCTCGGGGATCCGCGGGTCTAGTTCCCAGTGGTGGAACTCGCGAAATCGCGAGAGTTGATCCTTCATTAACTAAGGAAGGTAGGATCACCGAAAGTAACTATGGGTAAAGGCTCTCGAGGGAGTTGAAGAGTGATAACTTTTTGGGCCGAGAACTAGGAGGTCCTGGTAGGTGCGACCGTACCGCCGAGGGTAGGGTGGGCGATCAAGTGGTATCAGAGCCCGGAAGGGGATTCTCTTTGCTACGATAGTAGAGAGAGGCAGTAACAAAATTCACTATGCCGCCCAGGAGAGAGAGGCAGTCACCTGATCGTGAGGACAGGGACACCCAAAGGAGGGGAAGGCCGCGAGGAAATGCAGAAATGGAATGTCAGATCCGAGATCTCAGGGCGAGACTCGAAGATATGGAGACCACCTAGAGGCATGGAGCCAACGCGGGGAAGTTCAGCGATCCCAAGATTGAAGAGGAAGCTGGACACGATGCCGAGGAAGTCTCAGCAGAAGATTCTTCAACCGAGCGGTTGATCAGAGCTATTTCGAGGATGAGCTCGAAGACAAAAATGGACATTCCCGTCTATGAGGGAAGCCTAAACACAGAAGAGTTGTTGGATTGGATCCGAGTGCTCGACACTTACTTCGATTATGAGGATATCGAAGAGGACAAGAAGGTAAAGCATGTCGTCACGAAGCTGAAGGGACATGCAGCCTTATGGTGGGACGAGCTGCAGGCGGACAGGCGTTCCAAGGGAAAATAGAAGATCAAAAGCTGGGATCGGATGATCGCCAAGATGAAGGCGAAGTTCATTCCAAGGGATTACCAGATCACTCTATTCAGGCGGATGGAGAACCTGAGGCAGAAAATGATGACGGTGAAAGAATACACAGAGGAGTTCTACAGGCTCAACATCCAAGTTGGTCATCGGGAGAGTGACGACGAAAAGGTGGCGAGGTATCTGAATGGTATTAGGTATGACATTCAGGATGAGCTGATCATGGTTACCATCTGCACAGTTGAGGATGTGTACCAGATGTCTCTGAAAGCCGAAGAAAAGCTGGGCCACAAGCAGGGACAGCGAGGGCCAGGTAGAAGCCAACCCAGAGGCAAAGCTGTTGCCCAAGAAAGAACCCATAAGCCCAAGGAGGATTGGAAGAGACCTCAGGGGAGAGCTGAAAGAGGTGGAACCTCACAACAGAAGCAATAAATTTCTGAGCCGAGGAGGCCGTAAGATGATCAGCAAGGAGGGTATGGTGATGCGAATACATTTCCTTGTACCCGAGGTAGAGGAAGAGGGAGAGGAGGAGTTATCACATGTTTCACATGTGGTAAAGACGGTCATAAATCCGTGGATTGTCCAGAGAGAAAAATGGACAGAGGAGGAAGTCACATCACTGAGGCGCAGAGGCGTGATGCTGAGTCAGAAGATGTTGACAGCAGAAGATCGCTTGGAATGCATAAGATCCTTTTGACACCTGAGGAAGAGGTGGACAACTCAGTGTAGAGAAGTAAACTGTTCAGGACAACTTGCATAGCTAAGGACCAAAAATTCAAAGTCATCATCGACAGCGGGAGCACTGATAATCTCGTTGCAGCTGAGATGGTGGAAAATCTGGAGCTGGAAACAACTAAGCACCCGAGTCCATATAAGGTCTCGTGGTTACAAAAATGACACCGGGTAAGTGTCACTAAACAGTTCTTAGTTAAATTTAAAATTGGGAATTATCATGACAAGATTCTCTGTGACGTCATTACCATGGATGTATGCCACATACTGCTGGGTAGACCATGGCAGTATGATAGAAATGTTGTTCATGATGGGAGGATGAACACATACACCTTGGAGAAGGACGGGAGACTCTATAGGTTGCTTCCAATCAAAGATAAATATCAGGAAGTAAAGCTGGAGGTAAATATCAAAATACTTCTCATGAGTGGGAAAGAGCTTCTCACAGAGCTGGAGAAGGATGAGAATCCACAATTCTTTGTTTTCAGGAAGCCAAGGGTTGTTCTGACAAGCACAAGGGTGGATGACTTGCCGGACGAGATCCAGGAACTGCTTGGAGAGTTCGTTGATATCATCGTGGAAAAACTACCTCGTTCGTTGCCACCGATGAGGAGTGTTAGTAACCATATTGACCTCATACCTAGAGCAAGCTTACCAAATAAGGCAGCGTACAGGTTGACACCTCAAGAGAACGAGGAAGTCAAAAGGCAGGTACATGATCTATAGGACAAGGGACTAGTGAGAGAGAGTCTGAGCCCGTGTGTTGTTCCGACAGTACTGAGTCCAAAGAGGGATGGAGGCTGGAGGATGTGTACAGACTCCAGAGCGATAAACAAGATCACCATCAGGTACAGGTTCCCATTGTCGAGAATGGACGACTTGATGGATTTCCTAAGTGGGGAAAACTATTTTTCAAAAATAGATCTCAAGAGCGGATACCATTAGATCCGGATGAGAGAGGGGGATGAGTGGAAAACAACATTCAAGACAAATGAGGGTTTGTATGAATGGTTGGTCATGCCGTTTGGCTTGAAAAATGCACCCAAAACTTTTATGAGACTGATGAATGAAGTCCTGCGGGAATTCATTGGTAAATTTATGGTGGTGTACCTGGACGATATATTGATTTTCAGTAAAACCAGGGAAGAACGTTTAAGGCATTTAGCCATAGTAATGAGAAGACTGCAGCAGGAGAAGCTGTTGATTAATTTGAAGAAGTGCTCAATTATGCAGACAGAACTCATATATCTGGGTTTTGTAATCTCGGCAAATGAATTGAAGATGGATCCTGAGAAGGTGAATGTAATCAAGAATTGGCCATCGCCGAGAAATGTTTTTGAGGTATGGAGCTTCCATGGTTTGGCAAGCTTCTACAGGAAATTTATTTGGACCTTCAGTGGAATCAGTGCCGCGATGATGGACACTATGAAAAAGAGGCATAAAGTTTTTCAATGGATAGCCGAGGCTGAAAAGAGCTTCAATTTGTTGAAGCGCAAGATAACTGAGCGACCAGTGTTGGTGTTGCCATATTTTCAGAAAACCTTCCAGGTGAAGTGTGATGCCAGTGGGTATATTGTTGGAGGGGTTTTAAGTCAGGATGACAGACCTGTGGCGTACTACAGCGAGAATTTGGATGATGCAAAGTTGAAGTACTCCACCTACGATAAGGAATTCTATGCCATTATCCAGGCATTGAAGAAGTGGAGGCACTATCTGATACCCAAGGAGTTCGTCTTATACAGCGATAATCATGCACTGCAATTCGTGAGTCAGCAGGAGAAGCTGAACCAGAAGCATGCGAAGTGGGTAGAATACATGCAAAATTTCACCTTTGTGATCAAGCACATTTTGGGAGCTGCAAACAAGGTGGCTGATGCCTTGAGCAGGAAGTGTTTATTACTACAGGAGTTCAGAGTCAAGACCCTGGGATTTGAAAACCTAAAGGATATGTATGCAAGTGATGTAGACTTTGGCGAAGCTTACGAAGCAGCTGAGAATCCAGTGCTCAGAGATAGGAGCCCATGGATAGATTTCTTGATACAGGATGGATTGTTGTTCAAAGGAAATCAATTGTGCATTCTGGATTGCTCTATGAGAGGGAATTTGGTTAAGGAGAAGCACAACGGAGGCTTAGCAGGCCCTTTCGGACACGACAAAACATTCGCAAAGCTGAGCGAATCATATTTTTGGCTAGGTATGCGCGCTGATGTAAAGAGATTTGTTGAACGATGCAGAATATGTCAACACGCAAAGGGCCGAAAGCAGAACACAGGGTTCTATCAGCCGTTACCCATACCCGAGAGACCATGGGAGGCCATTAGCATGGATTTTGTATTGGGTTTGCCGAGAACATAGCGAGGAGTTGATTATATCTTTGTTGTGGTAGACAGGTTCTCGAAGATGGCGCATTTCATTCCATTCCATAAGACGAGCGATGCGACCCACATCGTGAATTTATTTTTCAAGGAGATTGTCCGATCGCATGGATTACCGAGGAGCATAGTCTCGGATCGGGATACCAAATTCATAGGTCATTTTTGGAGGACGCTATGGAAGAAGATGGGGACTGATTTGGCATTCAGTTCTGCATACCATCCGCAGACAGATGGATAGACCGAAGTAGTCAACAAAAGCTTGGGGGATCTGTTGAGGAGCCTGGTGACAGAGCATCACAGTAGTTGGGATCAGATCCTACAGCAGGCAGAATTCACGTACAACGATTCGGTGAATCGGAGTACATGTAAGAGCCCATTTCAAATTTTGTATGGGACACAACCAAGAGGAGTATCTGAACTCAGGGAGAGAACAGGATGACACTAGCAGCGCGAAAGCTGAGGAATTTGTTGAGGCAATGCAGGAACTTCACGCGGATGTGAAGCAGCGGTTGCAGCAATCGAATCAGGAGTACAAGCCCCGAGCCGACCAGAGGAAAAGGAAGCTTCAGTTCGAAGTTGGGGATATGGTTCTGGCACACCTGAGGAAAGAAAGGTTCCCAAGGGGAACATATAACAAGCTCAAGATGAAGAAAATTGGACCATGCATAATTCTGAGGAAATTCGGCGAAAATGCATACGAGCTTGAGCTGCCAGAGGGCATAGGGATATCTCCGATATTCAACATTTTGGATTTTTACCCATATAAGGCTGAAAATGCAGGAGCTGCGAGTGTTGAAGAACCAGTGGTCTAATGGCGGAAGCAGTTACCAGTTGCATAGAAGCCACAGATGGAGTGCATCCTGGATAAAAGAGCAGGTAAGAAGACCAGGAGAAAGCAATACTTTGAATACCTGGTGAAATGGAAGAACCACCCAGTGGAGGATGCTAGCTGGGAGACAAAGGCAGTTATACCGAAACATAGGCAGACTATATAGGAAAGCATGGACAGGAGCCCATGAAATCTTTTGAGCCAAGGATTATGATGCAGGAGCATCGCTCACTCAATCAAGAGAGCCGGCGCGAGGAGGAAAAGAGAACAGCTGGAGAGCGCCAGCATTCAAATTTTGGAACATTGTAATATGGCTGCGCCAAACATTAAATGTTAATGTGATGAAGCACACTTTATATATGTAACGGACCTTGAGCGGATAAGCTCTCGTCCTTAGTAGTTGAGGCATTTATGTAGATTTAATGCAAGTAGATAAACTAATTAACTGTAGATTAGACAGTTTAGCTTTCGAGAGGGAAAACGGAATATAGACACCCTCCGTTGTATTGTTGACGAGGATCATTCTCATTCATACAGGAGCAAGAGAAGAGGAGCGCAGAGAGCTTGTGAAGAACTCCATGTACAACTATTGAATTAATAGAAAAACTTTGATTCAATTCCCATGGATGTGTTTGATACTTTTCTGTTGTTGATGTTATGCTTCTTCTTACTTGCTTCCTTTTATGCGTATCTTTTATATGCTGCATATGTGATAGCATATTAGGTTCGAAACCTGAGAGAATGAGTAAATGAGTTTCAATTGTTTCTCTGCTTAAGCCATAAGATTCCTGCATCGAGTGCAGTTGAATACCTCCGCATAGAGTGCGTTGAGGAGGCTAAGTAGTTGAACTTTTGTTCTCTTTTTCCTTGAGTCATTTTTGGGTTGTTTGAACCTTGCAGGTGAGTGCAGGTTGGACGTGAAACCTCAGTAGAAATTCTGAGAAGGAAAGGGCGAGACTGTTGCAAGGGTGAAGGCACGGGACCCAGAAGACTTCATCGCTGGTGGAAGTAGTCGAAGATTGGGCACAGGGAGTGTATTCGAAAAAATCCGTGTAGAAGTCTGAGTTAGTAAAAGCTCAGGAGGGATAACTCCTTGTTTCATTGTGGAAACAGAACCGAGTGGAGTCCATACAATATAAAGATGGTGAACGGAGAAACTCTTCAAGAGGAAGAGAATCGACGACTCGAATCGTCGTGGAGAATCACTAAGATTGCGACCTGACTTGTGGGTCGGATGTATCGGGAGTTCGCGACGGAAGATTCCTGTTTCTCGTAGAGTGAGGTCACGAGAATGCGAAACACGACGTCCCGGAATGTTTTTCATGGTGTACGTCGGCATTTGATGATGTGACAGGTGACCTCGGGATATCGGATCTCAGGAGTTGGAGGCCTCAAAGTCTGACCCCGGAAGTGACGAGTGAGCGAGGTCGCGAGATTCCGAGTCATCGGCATCTCGGCACTTCGGGTCTTGAGGTTCGAGAATTTGAAGGCATAGAGACGCTAGTCGTGAAGTCGCGATTGCACGAGGTCCCTGCCCGCCGAGGGAAAGTCATCATTGACCAGAGGCATCGGGTCTCCGGGATCCGCGGGTCTAGTTCCCAGTGGTGGAACTCGCGAAATCGCGAGAGTCGATCCTTCATTAACTAAGGAAGGGAGGATCGCTGGAAGTAACTGTGGGTAAAGACTCCCCAGGGAGTTGAAGAGTGATAACTTTTTGGGTCGAGAACTAGGAGGTCCTGGTAGGTGTGACCATACCGCCAAGGGTAGGGTGGGCGATCACTCCTCCATATGTTGTATATCATGAACATATTGTGCCTAGGCATTTTTCCCTCCTTTGTTATTTTCGTATCTTTACAAAACACTGATTTTCAGGGGCTGCAAGTGGTCAAATTCCTCGTTTTCCACTTGTGAAATTAATCCTTGATGTAACTCAAGATTGTTACCCACTTATGGAGTCATCGTCAGTTGTTTTTAACCTGGATGTTCCATTTTTCTTCCAGCAATTAATATATAAAAAGACTTGTCTTTGACATGTGTCATAATAAAATACTTAGTTGGGAAAATCAAATATTTTCCCAACAATCATAAATAATTAATTACAAATAATCAAATTCCAAATTTGGAGTTTCTATAAATGATAAAATAATTCCAAATACGAATTTGCCAAAAACAGAAATGTATTCCTAAGTGCACACAGACTGTAATAATTAATTATTTTTGGGTATATTATATCCTCTTCCCCTTCAGTACAACACTTTCCTCGGTGTTGATTCCTCTCTTAGAATAGGTTTGGATAATATGTCTACAAATCTTCCTTCAATTCCAAAGTGGCCTCCTCAGCACTAAAGTTCTTCCATTGCACTTTTACCTGGGAGAGGGCTCTGTTCTATAGTACTATTTCTTTATTGTCTAGAATGCATAGAGGTTCCACTTGGAACTCACCTTATAGTTCCACCTGCACCATGTTCCAATCGATGATGTGAGTAGGGTCATGAATATACCTTTTCAACAACAAAACATGAAAAACATTATGAACTTTTAAATTTGCAGGGACTATAAGTTGATATGCGACGAGTCCAGTTCGATCTAAGATCTCGAAGGGGACACAAAACCTAGGCACTAGCTTTGCATAGTTTCCTATCTTCAGTGATATTCTCCTTTCTTTGAATTTCAAATACACTTGGTCTCCAACTTGGAATTCTTGGTGTCTCCTTTTCAAATCTGCGTAGCTTTTTTATCTGTCGTGTGCCTCTTTTAAATTCTGTTGTATCTTTCTTACTTTTTTCTCCATTTCTTGGAGCATTTATGGTCCCATCATGAGATTTTCAACTGGGTTATCCCAACTAATCGAAGTTACACATTTTCTTCCATATAGTACTTCGAAGGGACTCATCTTAGCCGACATCTGATAACCATTATTGTACATAAATTCCACTAAGTGTAGGTATTCCTCCAACTTAGTTGGTTTCTTTCTTATGTACATTTGTAACATATCTTCAACAATCTGATTTGTTCGTTCAATTTTCCCATCTATTTGTGGATTGTAGTTTGTGTTGAAATTCAGGTTAGTATCCAACCTTGCAAACAATTCTTTCCAAAAAGTTGATGTAAATTTGACATCTCTATCTGAAATCACCATTTTAGGAATACCATGTAATCTAAATATTTCCTTCATAAATATTTCAGTGATGTTAATAGCTTTATAAGTAGATTCCATAGGTATAAAATGTGTATAATTTCTAAGTTTACCAATCACTACTATAATCGAATCATTCTTCTTTTGATTTTTAGGCAAACCTATGATGAAGTCCAGTGAGATAATCTCCCACTTCCATTCTGGTATAGGTAGAGGCTGTAGCAAGCTGACTGGATGTTGATGTTCAACCTTAACCTATTGAAAATCTAGACATTTAGATAAGTATTCAGTTGTCTCACCTTTCATGTTAGGCCAATAAAACAACTTCCTCAAGGCTGTTACAATTTTCTAGTATCCAAGATGACCAAAATATGGATTTTTGTGCACTTCATCCAAAATTGTTAGCTTTAATTCCAAAGAATCTGGTATCTACAACCTGTTTTCGAATCTTAGTAGTCCATTTTTATCAAAACTCATATCTGTTTTGTCCAAATCTTCTACATTTCCATGTAAATCTACTATTGTTTTGATGTATTTTTCATCGTCACAACTTGCACATTTTATTTTTTTTTCGATGTCATTTTCTTCTTTCCTAATACTTATCTAAAAAAGTCCATTAGTTCTCCTATTTAAGGCATCTGCAACTTTGTTTTATGTACCCTTGATGTGTCTTACTTTGAAATTGAATTCACTCAAGAAGGTCAACCACCTTTCTTTCCTTGAGTTAATATCTGGTTGACTGCATAATAATTTCACACCACTGTTATCGGTTAGCAACAAAATTTTTATGCCCATTAAATAGTGTCGCCACATTTTCAGCACATGAATTACAACTGCTAATTCAAAGTCATGTGTGACGTAGTTTCCTTCATGTTATTTTAGTTTTCGTGGTTCATATTAAATAATGTTCCCTTCCTCAGTTAGGACACATCCCAAGCCCTCTTTACTCCCATCCATGAAAACTGTAAAGTCTTTATGAGGGTCTCCTACCTTAAAATAAGTGTTGTAGTTAATAGTTCTTTTAGCTTATTAAAATTGTTTTGAAATATATGTGACCAAGTAAACCTTATTCTTCTTTTCTGTAGAGATGTGATTGGGTATGTGATCTTTGAGAACCCTTCAATAAATCTATGGATAAATCTGTGGTAGTAACTGGTAATTCCCATAAATGACCTGATGTCGGCCACATCCTTAGGGATAGGCCATTCCATGATGGCTCTTATCTTCTCTGGGTCAATGACAATACCTTTTTCAGATATTACATGTCTTAGGTATTGTATTTTCTTTTGGTAGAAGTCACATTTGTCAAATTTTGCATACAACTTGTGTTTCCTTAAGGTTTGCAATACTATTTTTATATGTTCTTTGTATTCTTCTTTCATTTTCAAATAAACTAAAATGTCGTCAATGAATATGAAGACAAATTTATCCAAAACTTGTCTGAATATGCTATTCATCAAATAGATAAATGTTTTTGGTTCGTTAGTATGACCAAATAGAATACCAACAAACTCATAATGTTTGTATCTCATTCTAAAAGTTGTTTTATTTATATATTCATCCCTTATTCTAACTTGGTGATAACCCACCCTTAAATCTAACTTAGAGAAAATATTTTCTCCTCCCACTTGGTCAAATAGGTCGTTAATTTTGGGTAGAGGATACTTTTTCTTAATCGTCATCTTGTTCAATTATCGATAATTGATACATAATATTAAAGTTTCATCTTTCTTTTTAACGAAAAGGACTGGTGATCCCCAAGGTGAGACACTTGGTCTAATGTATTCCTTGTCCAACAATTCTTGTAGTTGAATTTGCAAATTTTTCAATTTGGGTAAACTCATCCTATAAGGTGCCTTAGATATCGGTGTTGATCCAGGTAGTTGATCGATAGAGAAATCTATCTCTCTTTTTGGAGGCAGTTCTGGTTTTTTGTCCACAAATAAATCTTTAAACTCATGTGGGATGGTAAAGTTTTCTAGACTAGGTTTATCTTCGTTTTCTAACATATTAGTTACTTGAATAGCATAAATTTGACAACCTTTGTTTATAAATTTCTTAAACTACATGGCTAAAATCTGCCTAATTGAAACTAGTTTTATGATACCTTGTATTGTTCTAATCGTGTTGTTTTTGTCTCTGTAAGTAAGTAAATTTTCATAAAAGTTAAAAATTACTTTATGTCTCTCTAACCATTCAATTCCAATGATTACATCGTAAGAACCCAATGGTAAAATATTCATATTTGACTTTTTATTTTAGCCATCTAAACTAAGTTCACAATAAAAAATGAAATATGTTACCTTTCTCTTAGTCCTTGTTGCTAGTTGTACTAACCAAGATTTAGTATTCTTTACTTTCTTAATCTTTTTTGAATCAAATAAACTAGGAGTAAATAACTCAAAATATCTCCTGGGTCAATTAGAATAGAAATACAATTATTATTAACTTTACCTTTAACCTCCACTATAGTCGATTGATGATCATCCTTTTGTCCATCCACAACTGCATTAATTTTGTGTATGTTTCTACCCACATCTCCTACTGTAGAGGCCTCTTTCAGGTTATGAACTATGTTCCTTGCTACGGAATTTAAATGTGGACAGTTCCTCCTTAAGTGAGGTTCTCCACACTCCCAACATTTTAGTTCTTTTGTGTGGCTCTCCCCAAATTTCTTGGCTCCAAGATTAACTGGTCTACCTCCCCCTTGGGTATTTTGGTTGCTACCATGAAAATATTTCCTTTGGAATTTATTTTCCATATTCTAAAAAGGGGTTGGTTGGAAGACCTTCTTTCGTTGATTAATTATGTCTTGTTTCTTATCCTTCCATGCTTTGGGAATTTCACACAACTGTTTGTATTGATCATAGAACATATGGGCCTTTCTAAAAACATCGCTTAAAGTTTTGGGATTGTCGAATTCAATTCTGTCCTTATAGGATTGTGGTAGGCAGCTTAGGAATCAGTGTATTTTTACTTTGTCTTGTCTGATGTATGGCATCAATCTTAATAACTGAAGAAATTTATTTATCAGGTCGTCCATGGCCATTTGTCTGAGTCTTAGCTCATAAAATTCTTTAGTCTTCTTTCATAATAGATTTATGATAAATATTGTTTCTTGAAGTATTTCTTGAAGTCTGACCATTACATTTCTTTCTCTTTTAATACCTTGGCCAATTTTAGGTCATGCCACTAGATACTCGCTTTTCCCTTTCAGGTTATAAATGGCCATTTTGACTTTCATGTTACTAGAATAATTATAAATTTGGAAGTACTTATTTATATCCACTAAACATGTTTTAGCATCCTCACTTTTCCTAGACTCTTTGTCAAAGGTGGACAGTTTGATCTTCTTGAATTCACCTTCCAGGTGATCCACGTGTTTTCTTTTCCTTCATGTGGTTGTTTTATTTTCTGTTGTTGGTGTGCCTTCAGAAGAACTGTTCTTGTTTTCTGCTTCAGGACCATAATTTTTAGAGGCTCTTTTTTTTTACTTCTTCTTATTTTTTATTTTCCTTTGGGATCTTCTTTGTTACTATGTTGTGCAACAACACTTCTTTTATTACCCATTGGTCTTCATGTGCCTTTTTTAGTTTCTCATGATCTGCCTTGAAAACTTGCAGTTCCATGATAAGATTCTTGATTGTTTCCAGAACCTGGGTGGATGAAATTCCTTCACTATTTTGTCTCAGTTCTTTAGGAGGTCCTAGATTGCTATTCTCATGAAGTCTGATCTCCTCTTCATTCTGTGTTTTCATTATCAGAACATAACAAAAAAAAATTGTTTGTAACAAGAATCATTTTTGTTAGTATTCTTTAAGAGAATAAAATGTAATAAACTAATTTTGGCCTTTCCCTAAGGTCCAAGAGTCGTAACCTTTCTTTGATACCATATGTAATATACCCCAAATTTACCAAATTATTATTTTTTTTGCTAGGTGCATTAACACTTCTCAAGCCTTCCCTATTTGTTCCACATAACATTCTTATCGTCCCATCAACAATATAATGTATGATTTTACTTACAATGTCTATTTAGAGACTAAATTATACTTTCCATAACCATGATACTATTCCTATCATGGAACATGTAAACTAGTTGTTTACCATAACATTAACTCATAAAACTTCACATAAGGAAACTCTTGACATACCATTTTCCTGCATACATAATTGGTCAAAACATTTCTTAATATATATATCTACTACCTAGATATATCTATAAATAAGTTAGGCCGTAAGGGTTGTTTCACAAAACACTGTTCTTAAAAATTGTATTTAAAATAGGACCCTTCACCACAATGGGGGCCTTAACCAAATGCCAACATAAGTGATCCTAAGTATTCTATGATTTCATATCCCCATCTAAACTATCGGGTCTTATATAAATAACTAACGTGTAACATATATCCTCGCATAACCATTCATTGTACCTAGTAATTTGTATTGATATAAATCTATAAACCACCCAAAGAAAATATTACTAGCATGAAGAAGGGTTAATATATGCACCATTGTTACATTACCAAGGTAGTTACTAGGCTCCCCTTCCCAGGAAGGCATGACAGTTCTTACATCCTAACACCATGATTCTACACTTGTGCCATACCTAAGTCTTAAACCTAACAGGCTGCAATCACGTCTGATTTTGTGAATTGGCCCCAACATTGAATGAGTTTGTAGACTATGTTATAAGCGATGTCAGGTATGTATGTAATCACAATAACCATCTGGTTTAAACAATTAAGAGTCATCATGTACATACTGGGTAGTTAGATGACCATGCCCAATGCGAGAACACCATGTTCATTTGATCACATGGCCTGTGTACTGGGAGAAGCCTATGACCATTACTTTACACTACGAAGGATTATAGGTGACTATTGTAACGTTTTCCCCTTTGGCTCTATGCATTTTGTGAAAAAATACCCCAACGTTAAACCTATATGTTTTCCTCTAGATGTATGACTGACGACATGGAGCGAGATTGCTCTATGTAAGGAAATAGGATGCACACAACCTATTGGTCTTTTATCTGTATCAGGTAACCCCAAAAGAATATTTGTCACTTGTGTTCTTATGTAATAAGAAGTGGTTAGATTGTAATGGTAGTCATGTTCGAAATCACCTCTATAATTGACCCCTTTTGGATCTCAGATTTGAAGTTCTTTCCCTTATCTCTCACTTAATCTCTGAATATCATTTACATCCATGCTCTGTGTGGTATATCCGCATTGGGTAAATCATGGTCAATTATGATATGGTAGGGTTAGCATTTCTAGTGAGTGTAAACACCCTATATTTATAGGATTCATTCGGGATCTGTCCAAAGCTTATACGAGGCGATTTAATCTTTTGGTTCAAGATTTGTTTCCTAAAATATTTAAGTAAGGGTCCAACGACATGTCGTTCAGACATGACCTTGACCTTTTTTTTATCGTTTATCCTTGTAATCTAGTTAATTTGTTCACGACATAATTATCACCCGAGATCCTGTGGTTAAATATTTCTCTTTGTTTCTACTGTAACTCTTAATTTTCTTGTGGTTTTCACTGTATGTATAACTATTAATCTATGTTTTCCATATGATATATCTCCTGGATTCGTAAAAGGAAATTATGGGCATGAATCCCCAAACTATTCGCCCTCTATATGAGAGTTCACATACCAACAACTTACTGTAAGTTAAATCACCCTAATTTTACGCTGTGCATATTTGTAAAATTGTTCCTTGTGTATGCAGTAGGGATTTTCTTACGTATGTCTGAAAAAATCGTAACTCTTCCTGTAAGACTTTCCTCTTAAATTCCTTCACATTTCACGTACTTAAACAGTAATCGTGAAAGTCATAACACTTCCCTCTATGTATAAATTCCACTCAAAAATTATACAGTATGTGTTCTTATATAGTTTTGAACCCTAGTCCTCTCTTCTTGAATCTGTGTTTTAAGAATAGAAAAAAAATATATTTCTTCCGCGTAAAATAAATAGTAAGTGAATAACCTCCAAAATCCCATCTGTTGAACAGAGTGTCTTCTACGAAAATGGAAGTGGTTTCAGTAAGTTCATAATGTTTATTTTAAAGTTAAGTTTATACCTACGATTTTGTCTGATTTATATATATAAATTCATAAGTATCATTTTTTTATTGAAAAGTGCTTTGCAAACTCTGTCTAAAGTCCTGAATTGGAAAGGATATGCCTTTGTGGAACATGTGACTTTACTGTGTGAATTTTAACACTTTGGTTATGTAAAATTACTAAATGTTTAGCATTATTTTAAATGCTTGTTTATATTCTGGTGCATCAAGGTATTTCTTACAGTTACAAAACTAATGATGGGGCCCTGTCTTTTTTTTCGAGGGTACCCATACGCCATTCCTGGGTCCACTCCTCCCCTATATTGTGGAGAAAGCATCGCTCAAACGCCAGTGGAAATTGCTTCTATTCCAACTTTAAGATAATGCTTATTTCATTTGCTTAATATTTATTTTTATTTGATTACTTAACACACACTTTACTGAATCTATCGATTTTCCCTTGCAGGATTAATCAATTCAAAGTAAATAGATCAAGGGGATCACCTTGCTCGTAAAAGTATTCAAGTTTTGATTCCTAGCGTTTAATTAAAATTTCTGAGGTTTTGTTTACTAGTGGTATAGGGTCCTTACCCTAGGATACTCTACTCTAATAAAATCGAACCAAGGTTTCCTCACTCTACAAATCATTGGTGACTTAATTACTAATGAACATACAAGTTATTGAAACCATTTGAACAATTTTTTCAAGCATTGTAATAGTTGTTGTAGATTGTAATTATAGATCACTGAAAATCTCTGCTTATAAGCCTATTGTAATATAAGGACTATTAATTTTATGCATTTTGTATTATCTTATCAATGGTAAATACTTATATTCTCATGTATCTCATAGATCGATAGAATCTTTCTTTGTATGAAAACAACATATGTTTGTACAACTCCATGTAACTATAGATGCATCTATATATATGTATTTACCTATAAAGAGATATATAAGTCATAAAAAAATAACTATCCATTCTATCATTTACTTTACATGAAACACATGAGAATATCTACATGTATATGTACAGTATAGCTTTAGGTATAAACCACATCACTGGAACTCATCCTTCTACTAACAATGGTAAACAATAGATTTTTATGCATCCAATCAATCATTTATATTTGCACTAACATCACATAAAACCATCACACCTCTAACGATTTTTAATCAACATAATTCTAACCAGAAAATAAGTAAAGGTCCTTATCTTAATAAAACTGATGATGGAACACAAATGGAACAGCCAAGTTCCACCCGCCCGTAGAACAGAACAACTAAATTACTTGTTCCGTTCAACCCCTGGCCTGACCATGAGTCCATAAGGAAGAATTGAAATGATCCTCTTTTTCTACAGTCCTCCTTTCAAATCATAAAATTACCTTGCCTCACACTAAACAATGTTCATAATAGCAAGTAATATCCTTTCTCCAACATACTAACCAGCGTCCTACCTCTTCCATATGTTGTATATCATGAGCATCTTGTGCCTAGATATTTTCCTGTCCTTGGTAATTTTTGCAGATTTACAATTCCATGATTTTCAGGGGCTTCTAGTGGTCAAATTCCTCATTTTCCACTTGTAAAAATCAGCCCTGAGGTAACTCAAGTTTGTTTCCCACTCATGGAATCATGATCAGTTGTTTTCAACCTGGTTGTTCAATTTTCCTTCCAACAATTAATATATAAAAAGATTTGTCTTTTACATGTGTCACAATCAAAGAGTTATTTTGGAAAATAAAATCTTTGCCCAACAGTCATAAATAATTAATTACAAATAGTCAAATTACAAATTTGGATTTTCCATAAATGGCAAAAATTTTCCAAATACAAATTTGCCAAAAATGAAAATTTATTCCTAAGTGCACACAGACTTTCATAAGTAATTATTTTTGGGGATATTACAATATGATTCATAGTATATCGATACATACTCACTTTTATCGACGACTACTCTCGCTTCACATGGGTGTATTTATTGACATTGAAATCACAAGTTTTTCAATATTTTAAAGAATTTAAAACACTCATTGAGAATCAGTCTGAGGGAAGAATTAAGATCCTTCATAGTAATAATGGAGGTGATTATGTTAACAAATATATGCAGCCACTTTGTTCGAAAGAAACCATCGAGATCCAACATACAATGCCTTACACACAACAGCATAATGGTGTTGCCGAGAGAAAGAACCCAACACTGAAATAGATGTCAAGTTGCATGGTAGAGTCAAAATCATTGGCTCTGAAGTTATGGGTTGAAGACATAAAATTTTCCACATACATCCATAACCATGTTCCTAACAAATCATTGAAGGGAATCACTCCTTTCGAAGCTTGGTGCGGTAAGAAACCAAAAGTCTCTCATTTCATAATTTTTGGTTGTCGTGCATAGGCCCATATTCTATTTCATAAAACAAGGGTACTAGAGCCTCAGAGTATTGAATTCATATTTGTTGGATAAACTGAAGGTGTCAAATATTACAGGCTTCTACAAACTTCTACATGCAGGTGTCCACTACATGCAGTTTTAGATCAGTCTGACGAGGATTTTTTGGATGAAATAGTTGAAGAGGGGATTGATTCTCAATAGAGAACTTCATATAATGATGATGAGCAGGCATTTGGATCCGATTAAAAGGTTTATTTTCATTCCATGGATTCTCTAGATTCCCTACCAGTCTCGGCCAAAAATAATTTGCATGATGCTAGTGAACTAGTCGACAATCGGGTGAATCGTAGGAGGACTAGATCACAGTTTTTTGATGCCCTTGTTGCCTTGGCTGCCATAGAGAAGTTTCTTCCCATACATTGATATATGTCACTTTTTGCAGATCCGCATTCATATACAGAGGCCACGAAAAACCCCTTCTAGGAAGTTGTTATGGCATTGAGGAGTACAATGCTCTCATACAAAAACAAACCTAGGATTTGGTTCCACTTCCGAAAGGAAGAAATATTATTCAATGAAGATGGATATTTCAGAAAGAGATGGATGAAAATGGTGAGATCAGTAAGTATAAATCTCTTATTTTTGCTAAATTTTACTCTCAGGTACATGGAATTGATTAGTCATAGGTGGAGAAACCCTCTACCATTGATGTTAAAGGGGAAGAGTAACTTCAAAGGAGAGAAGCATCACCACAGGGGATTTTTTGTATGAGTTGGTGTGTTTCCCTTAATGACAAAGGGGAGATTGTTGAACATATTTCATTGATTTGTTTTCATTGATCTAAATAGTCAATGTCATTATGATGTGATGATGAGTTGTTATGAACAACATGTAGAGGAATATACCAAAAATATCAAAATGGAAAGCACATTGAAAAAATGTGTTCGATATTGAAATCCCCACAGTAAAACTACAAAAGAAATGAGGAAGAATCATGACCATTGATGTAGATTTTGGGACAAACTAGGACCGTCAGATCTATGATTTATAGAGGATAAACTTCGGATCAACATCCAATTAAGTCATGACAATCAAATCTTTGTAAAGGAATATCAATGGTAGGGAACCATTGTGGGATGAAAGGGTTGAAACTAACGATCGTGCAAGTTTCGGTTCCAAAATCCACAAAGAACGTCAATTTTCACCTGCCAATAGATCTACAGTTTCCATTGGTTCCACTACCGTAGAGCCCCAGAGACCCAGAGTCACAAATACTCAAATACCTGAAGAGAAGAGATACTTTGTGCCTAAGCCCACGGTCCTAGCTTTTGGATTTATGAAAATCTATCAAGTAGAAAGTTCTAATACACACTCCAAAGAAATTTTCTTCGGAGAGTTGGAAGACTACAAGGCTAGAGTCCTGAAGCTCTGAATCCCCGAAGTTAATGAGAATTGTCCACTCAACTGCAGATCAAATCATGGAATTCTATTTGTTTGAAACCTCTAGACAAGCTAGGATCGTCGATCTATGGAATAATGAATATTGACTGTCCAATCTACTTCGGAGAAATGCACTCCAGACGGATGAATTATTGCAAAGGCCCAAAGTCTCGAAGGCTAAAATAAATCTAGACCATTTATATAAGAGATGATCAAAGTCATTGGATGAAGGATTCATATGAACCTATGACTATGAGGATAACATGTGCCATGTTAGGAGATCCATGTAAGAAAGACCACGTCATCAAGGACACGTGGCATCCACTTATCAAGCTCTAAGTCAATATTGACATCAACAAGTTACGTCACTCCGAGAGTTTATCCTTTTGGGAAAATCAACAATTACCTAAAGTGTTGAAGGCCGAAGTGAATGCTAACCATTGATCTAAGATCCTATGGATTCTCATATGACCATTAGATAAAAATGTAGTGGAAATATGATGTAAGCACTCTCATGTTGACCACTTCAGCACTGACAAACTTTGGAGGAAATTGAAGCACCAATTATGTGGACCTTTAAATATCTGAAGCAATGAAGTCCCAAAGTAAATAGTGGTCATCCATTTCAACCTTGGATTAATTCATAGATAATAAATTAAGAATTAAAAGGATAAGTAGCGATTGGATCTAGACAATTGATTTGGTTCTAGGAATCACACCAACCATCGATTAACCCATGTGAGAGGTAACCACTTCGAGGAGTTGAAACTACGAAAGATTGGATGTGAGATAAAATGCCCTAAGGACAAAGTCTGGAGGACTAGGTTACAACCCTCGGTCATGGGTTACGAACACATAAAACTGTGTAGTGTTGTTGGGAACATCTCTTAAATTAATAAGCCTCTGGTTTACGCATATGGTCACATGTAAATGGTTTGAAGGAAGAACCTTGAAGAATTCAATTTCTACAATATTTGAAGAGACATGGAATCGAGTTAAAATAAATCGATCCATACCTGTGATCAATTTATGAAAATCACTCTCACTAATTAAAAATCCTTCACAATAATGTTTGAATAATAATAGAGATTATTGTTAATTTAAAATGA
>ML776848.1:2580448-2595003 GCA_009831015.1 Picea engelmannii | reverse complement strand
CTAATAGAAGCTTCCGCTTCTAGAAGGATCTTCCTCTAGATGCTTCTTTTTAGTATAAATAGGAGTCGAGGGTATGAGAACCCTAGTTTGGATATTATTGTAACAGAGCACTGCTCGATTGGAGGTTGCCCCCTCGAAGAGGCCCGTGAACATTGCTATCTGATTCAAAGTGTTATTTATGTTGATATTTCGTATATCATTTCTGTGTATTGTGAAGATTATGCTGACATTTCGTTTTTGTTCTGCATATTTTATATATGTGGTATCTTGCATTGGTGACCTAAATCTAAGGTAGTTGGTTCTTCCTGGTGTTAGCACAATAATTTGCAGCTAGAATAGGCCTGCCTTTCCTAAAGGCAGCTCAAAAAACATTTATCGTTAGAACAAAGAAGCTACACTTCTCCTCATCTCCTTCAGCAACCAACATCTAGGTCATAAATCTTTTCACAATATCATTAGCTCTTAAAGAGGCTGTTGAAGAAAAATACCTACCAAAAGTCTCTATCTTACAGAAGAAGAAAGATAAGGGCCAAGGCATTGGAAATCTTTTGTCCCTTTTTGCAAAGATAAACAATTGATGAAACACTAAATATGCCACCTATACAGGCTTCTAATACTTATTTTTTAGAGTTTTTCATTTTCACAAAGAATTAATCCATTCAACAGTAGTATCGTAGACATTCAGTAGTGTTATGGTGCTGCTAAATAATCCATTTTTATGTTCCACTAGTTTGCTACCTACAATGTTGTCAATTCGCCTAAAGCTAGTGGTACTGCCACTACTCGAAGTTGCTACCCATTCTGCACATATCCAAGTGAATTTGCTATGTATTTTAATGCTTCTACCTAAATTTTGACAGAACACATAGGCATGCGCAACCTAAATTTTTACAGGAGACATAGACGGGCGCTACCTTAATTCGCTACCTAAATTCTGACAAAACCAAATTGTGCAAAGATGTTTCTACCAGTTTTGAGTGACAAACGTAAAACTTGTACTATGAACAATTGAGAAGGTATTTTTGAAAACTTGAGGAGTTTTTTGTTCATCACATACTAAATAACAAAAGCCTCTCCTCTGTTTTTTAAAATGCGTCATGGTTAGAGAGATATTTGACATAGAAGTGGTGCTATGGAATGTGTTGTTGAAACTCTATTTTAAGACTATTGAACTGACATTTTTGACCAGTTGACTTCCAAAAGGATTTCTGGGTGAAATAAGATGAATTTTCAAAATCTGAAGAAGGTTATTGTCAATAATGGGACCATGAACATTAACCACTTTCAGTTTTCACACAGGTGTCATGGATTGAGAGATTCAAAAGAATATTTCAGCCCTATGTTTTTCATCTTTCGTGATTTCCTATTTGAGCCATATTTTTGTGACACCTGTTGCAGTCATCTGAAGATGAATTTAAAGAAAATGAGATATTTTTTTCTTCATAACGAGCTTATATACGAAAATTGTTCTCAGATTTTACACAGTTGGTATGTTTTGAGAATTACAAGTGGATTTTGGAAGCCTATTTTTCAGAATTTCGCCTCCTGAAAAGAAGGAAATTAGTTAAAACGTGTCATTTGTTTGTTTGTATTTGTTTCTATTTTGGGAAAGGGGTTGGATTTTGAATAGGTGAGATGTAAATGAACTATATGACTATATATTCATTATACAAGAGGTTAGCAGGGTTGGATTCATGATCCAATATAGGAGAGACCCAAGAGGTCTGTTGTAAGATTTTCAAGAAATGATAATGAGTTGCAGGGCATGAAAGCTTGATGTTTTCCTCAAATACTTGTATTAGTTTTTTATGTGAAATATCTCAGCTGATGAGTAAGAATTTTGATCAGATAGTTTATTCTCTATGTGTTATCGTACTTCTTATATTTTCTTCTATTAGATGTGTTATTGTTTATATAAGGATTGTATGAACAAAGTTTATGTTGATGATGTTGTGATAAGGATTATTACAACAACTACCACATACACATATTTTTCATTCTGTGATGTTTTGAAAGGTTTTTTAACTATTACAGATTCTTCCTATAGTCATTGCAAGAAGGTTTCTTTTTAGTATTAGCAACACTTTGTGTTTTTTATGATTTATTTATTCACACTTATTTCATCTTAGAATTGATCTAGGGCCTTATTCGACTTGATTTCCTGCCCATAGTATTTTAAGTCAAGATTGTTGTAGTTCATGGACTCAATGCCCAATTGATTCAATGCCTTCTTGATTAATTTTATCTCTCAAAGTTTCCTAAAACCCAAGTTATCCAATCAAGTCTTTTTATTTCTATGTTACCAAGATTACTCTCATTTACAATTTGTTAGTGACTCTTGGAGTGATAACATAAATGGTGTCAGTGTCGAGGACATATTTGAGCATTTTGAAGAGTTCCCTAGGAAGAATGACATAGATCCAGCTCTTGATGGTAGGCAAGAGAGGGATACAAAAAATTGACTGTAATCATCTACTTGACGACTCCACAATCAAATACTCCACTGGGGATGATCATGTTGACAGAAACATGACGAGGTATCAGTTCATTAGTTTTATACGTGAACTTTTTCTATTCTTTATCATCTCTTTCATGCTTTTCCCTTCACATGTCAAGATGATTATTTTTTGTTTTTTTTATTCCTATGATCATCAACCTACCTTCATATATCCAACCTTAGAAAAGGAAATATTCCAACCTTATGTTGTTGATGTTGATCCTATATCCTCATTACAGCTCGTTCCTAAAGATGAGGCTTGGATTTAAATTCCTCTTGAATCAAAGCATTCTTGTAACCTTCAAGAAATTAAGATTGATTCTAAACCTACTCGGACTTCAACACCATTAGGAACTAATGATCAACCTTGTCATCAACCTATTAACCTTCATGATCGTCCCATTGCCTTTCAAAATAAAATCAATATGAAGATGTTCAAGCCCTTAAGGATTCCCTATCTCCTTAATCCTTACCTTCTTGACTGCTTTGAATATGTTACCTAGTTTTCTGGAGAGAAACAAATTTCAGCGGAGAGGCGCTTGGAATCCTTTGAGTATTTTATTGATTGGTTTGAGATTGTCCATGAAAATGTGATCATAATAGTGTTATCTAAATCTTTGATCAGAGATTCTATTGTATTGTTTAAGGGTCTGAGAGTTGATTTTATTGGCTCTTGGGTCGACTTCTCTAATGCTTTTGTGAAGTATTGGGGTGAGAAAAAATCACTAGATTCATACCTTGATGATTTTTGTTCTTTGAAGAGAGAGCAGGATGAAGCTTTATATATTTTTAACAGAAGATTTTATGACATTTATCATGATATCCTTTGGACATATGGCCTACATAGACAATTGTCATGATATATTATATTATGGGTCTTCATTAAAAACTTTCCCTTCTCCTATTAGAAAATATGTATTCATCCTTAAGGAGCTTGCTTGAAGATGCCCAAGGACTAGAGGAAAACATCTGTTCTTCTAGGAGGATCTGAGAGCAGGTCAAAATTGAAAATTTGCATGCACATGAGCAAGGGAACTGTCAATACATTTCAAATTTTTAGCAACACAATAGTGAGTGTGAATTAGATCTCAGAAAGAATCAAGGATGTAAGTATGTGTCAAATTATGAATTAGATTCCTCAATGATTGCAGATGTTTCAATGAAGAGGTATGCATGTCAAATTCAGGAGAAGTTTTCAAACAATGTTGAATATGAAATAGTTGATGACTACATTGAAAACTATATGTTTCTTATTGATCAAAATCCATATGATGTAAACCTTGTTTTGTCATCCTCTTGTGAGCACTATTCTAAAGAGGAAGTTGTAATGATTGATGATAAAATGGCTGACTCACCAGTTGTTGATCCAAATCCTCTTTCTATGTATATTCAAGAGGTTTGCAATTTACCTCCTTATGATGAGTATTATGATGATAGACAACAAAAGGTTAGCGATTTTTCTGAAGGAAATTCTCAATCCCTGTGCTTTTATTCATTCCAATTTCTGAGAGAGAGTTCACCATCTTGTAAACCAACATCCTTTTGAAGATGTTATTGATCCCATAGTTTGTTATAAAGAAGGTTTTACCAATTCAAGTTTGCATCCATCAAGTAGTTGTGAATTTGAATGTGAAGATGATGAAGATATAAATATTTTAAGTGATAATGGATATAAGAATAGTCAGGCATTTTTCTATTCGAACCATTCATTTCCTAAAACTTTATTTCAAGAACAAGTTAGTCAACAAACAATTTTCCTTTCTTCCTTTGAAAATAAAAATGGAATTTCTTTTGAAGGACATCAGGGGTCATTTCCAAACTCTTTCTAGACTGGTGGCGAGTATAAAAGATTGAAAAAAACAACAACATATGAAACTGAAGATAATTGTTTTATATGTGTTGATAAACAAGAGGTTTTTCTTCATGAGATGGAAGATCCTTTTGCCACATGTTTTCAGTCAATGAGTGAGTTTAAGTTTTCATATTTGGTCAATTATGAAACTAATTTGAAGCTCTTAGATGCATTTCCTTTAATTAGGTATTCCTTAATGCCTTTGAAGAAACAGGTGTAATGAATTCAACCAGTGGACGAGATGCTTGCATGGTTCCATTTGATTTTTCATTTCACTTGATCAAACAACTCAGGGGATATCTTAGGGTAGGTAGGTTGTGTGAAATAAGATCTGCACATTGAGCGTCTCTTCCAACAGTTAAGTTTTCAGTTTGCATTTGGTTTCAGTTGAAGGTCACATGTTAGAGAAGTTTGCATAGGTTAAAGGTTGGGAGAAACCCAATGGATAAGGCACTGAAACTAGAAGAGATCTTAGAGCCTCACAAGGAGGACTCTATCCCCCATGGATCCTATGTTAGCACAAGAATTTGTCACTAGAAGAGGCCTACCTTTCCTAAAGGCAGTCAAAAAACCTTTATAAGAAGAAGAAAGAAGCTACACTTCTCCTCATCTCCTTCAGTAGCCAACATCAAGGTCAAAAATCCTTTCACAAGATCATCAACTATTGAAGAGGTTGTTGAAGAACAGTCCCTACCAAAAGTCTCTATCCTATAGAAGAAGAAAGATAAGGGCCAAGGCATTGAAAATATTGTGTCCCTTTTTGCAAAGATAAACAATTGATGAAACACTAAATCTACCAGCTATACATGATTCTAATACTTATTGTTTAGAATTTTGGGTTTTCAAAAAAAATTAATCCATTCAGTAGTAGTAGTGTAGACATTCCATAGTGCTATGGCACTATAGAATATTCTATTTTTGACGTTGCACCAGTTTTCTACCTACAATGATGTCGTTTCACCTAAAGCTAATGGTATTGCCACTACTTGAAGTTGCTACCCATTATGCACATGTCCAAGTAAATTTGTTGCATATTTTGATGGTGTTACCTAAGGTTTGATAGAACAAACAAGAGGGCACTACCTAAATTTTGATAGGAGACACAGATGGGCGCTACCTAAATTCTGGTAGAAACCAAACTGTGCAAAGGTGTTTCTGCCAGTTTTGAGCGATAAACTTAAAACTCGAGGAGGTTTTTGTTCATCACATACCACTTATTTTGCATATAAGTGGTGCCACGGTATGTGTTGCTGAAACTCTATTTTAAGACTGTTGAACTGACATTTTTGACTAGTTGACTTCCAGAAGGATTTCCGGGTGAAATAATATGAATTTTTAAAATATGAAGGAGTTTATTGTCAATAAAAGGCCCATGAACATTAACCTATTTCATTTTTCACAAAGGTGTCATTTATTGGTTGATTCAAAAGAATCTTTGAGGCCTATGTTTTCATTTTTCATGATTTCCTATTTGAGACATATTTTTTTGACACCTCTTGTGACCATCTAGAGATGAATTTAAAGAAACTGAGAGAGGTTTTTCCTCATAATGAGATTATATACAAAACAACTTATCCTGTTTTACACAGATGGTATGGTTTGAGAATTACACGTGAAGTTTGGAAGCCTATTTTTCATAATTTCACATCTTGAAAAGCAAGAAATTAGTTAAATTGTGTCATTTTTTGTTTATGGTTGTTTCTACTTTGGGAAAGGGGTTGAAGTTCAAATAGGTGAGATGGAAATGACCTATATGACTATATATTCATTGTAAAATAGGGTAGTATGGTTGGATTCATGATCCAAGAGAGGAGAGACCCCGGAGTTTTGTTGTAAGCTTTTCAAGAAATGATAATGAGTTGCAGGGCATGAAAGCTTGATGTTTTACTCAAAGACTTGTCTTAGTTTTTTATGTGAAAGATATCAGTTGATGAGTAAGAATTTTGATCAGATCATTTATTCTCTATGTGTTATCATACTTCTTATAGTTTCTTCTATTAGATGTGTTTTTGTTTATATAAGGATTGTATGAATAGAGTTTATGCTGAGGATGTTGTGATAAGGATTATTACAACAACTGCCACATACACATATTTTTCATTCCGTGATGTTTTGAAAGGTTTTCTAACTATTAAAAATTCTTCCTATAGTGACTGAAAGCAGGTTGCTTTTCAATATTAGCTACACTTTGTGTTTTTTCTGATTTCTTCATTCACACTTATTTGATATTAGAACTCTTCTAGGGCCTTATTTGACCTGATTTGTTGCCCATAGGATTTTAAGTCAATATTGTTGTATTTCATGGACCCCATTCCCAATGGATTCATTTCCTTCTTGATTAATTTTACCTCTCAAAGTTTCCTAAAACCCAAGTTATCCAATCAAGTCTTTTTATTTCTATGTTACCAAGCTTACTCTCATTTGCAGTTTCAGAGTGACTCTTGGAGTGATAACCACTTAGAGTTGGTTCCCTAAAGACAAGGGAGTTGGTTCTTCCTAGGGTTGGTTCCCTGGAGAAGGGGATTTGTGTCTCCTAGAGTTGGTTCTCTAAAAAGGATTGGTGTCCTTAATTACTCTTCATAAAATCCTTGTAATTTCAATTAACTATATTTATGTAATTTATTTTACAAACAATTCCATTGTTGATGTATTGTAGTTATTAACAAAATATAAATGTAATTGCTAATTGTTGAAAAGGGGTAATACCAATTCACCCCACCTGCCTTAGTATTCCAATAGTAATGTCTAGAAAGAAGCCAAAAAATTACATATCCATGAATCTAATAGTTCTATTTGCATCTAGACATTGTATTTGGGAACCTAAATTATGGTGTCAAGATAAAAAAATTGATCATGGAGTCCCTTAGTGAGGGCATTAGGTAGCTACTAAGTGATTGTATTTCGGATGGAATATTTTTCATTCAAGGAGGGATCCCTACATGGTGCTATCTACACTAAAGAGTTAGTGGAAGGAGAGAGAACTAGAAATATATTTGACTAGTGCCTATCTAGGGAATGATATTGAGACCGAATAATGCCTGGAAAAAGATGAAGGCTTGGAGGGTAGCCTCCAAAAAACCATATAATGAGTAAATCAAGGACATAAAGTTATATGCAATGGATCTAAGACTACTATTTATCCAAAATGGATTTAGGAAGGCCTAAAAATCAAATTTTTGAGAATTTGATGAAACGAGCGCCAACACGTAAGGACTATCAAGCTGATTTTAGCCATATATGTTTTTCCAAAAATGGACACCGTATGCAAAAGTTATGACGATACGAAGTTCAGGTCAAAAGGGGGAAAAGTCAAAGTCAATAGGTCTAAGTCAACTTTCAAATTCAACTTTCAACAAATGATGTCAACAGTATGATAGACAATATCAACATGACACATGGCAACACCAAAGGTTGACACATGTTAGTCAAATTTGGCATTTTCAGCGTTGACTTGGACCAGTATGGAAGTGGCACGTGGCACTATACAAAAGTGACATGTGGTACCATATGAATGTAGACACATGGAAGGGTGACACCTGACATGGTACAGACATGATACGTGGCATCGTACAAATGTTGACAAATGGCAGGGTGACATCTGGCACTGCACATATGCGACACATGGATGTAGGGAATGCTGACATGGAAGTCGTACATATGACAGGTGGAAGGTGATTGGGTAGTGACATGGAAATACAAATGTTGACATGGAAGGGTGACATGGTAGTACAAATGATTATGTGGCCGGGTCATATGATGATGTGGCAGTCGTATGGATGACACAGGTCATCTAATGTAGTAATAACATGGATTGTATGAACTGACACGTGGTATTCCATATGATGACATGGTAGATGTATGGATGACATGTGGCAGTGATATGGAATGGGCCAATGATGAGGTCGCATGTGGCCCAATGAAGAGGTGCCATGTGGCACCTTCTATAAGGTCAACTAAATTTGGTGGTTCCACCAAATCTAGTGGAGATCCTCCAAATCTCGTGAAATCTCGCTAAATATGGCTAATTGGCACTAGGTTTCGTAATTTTTGCTAAATTTAAAGGAGTCTAGCTTATTTAAACAGGCATTGAATTCGAGAAAAGTTAATTTTTTTGGCATGCAAATCAAGACTATATAGAATGTACAAATATGATAGGGCATAACATTAGGATTCGTGCCAAGGGGATGCCCTGAGGTTATGTTCATAAGAAAGTTGAATTTATACTCAAAGTTGCTGAATTTCATGGGGAGTTCGAATATGGAATATTTTTTTTCATCCAAGTAGACGAAAAAAAAATTCTCCGAGATCCCAAGATGTCGAGCCAAGCACAACTGACTTCATAATCAAAAGTCTCAGAATTTCTTGTTCCAGCCAATGGTCTTGTTTGTTTCTATCCATAAGTTGCATATCTGAAAGGTGGTTTCAGAAGTTGCTATGTAATCCTTTCCTTTGTAATCTTAAATCATTGAATATTAATAAGAATCCTTCCCCACTAAGACAAAGGCTCGGAGACATAAGAAAACTTGTGTCGAACTCCGTTATCAATATTGATGTTGTGGTTTGATGTTCTTATTGTCCATTTGTTGCTATTTATCTGTTCATATGGGTGCATGTAATATCTCCAAAAATAAATTATTATTAAAGTCTAATTGCACTTAGGAATTTATTTCCATTTTTGGAAAATTTGAATTTGGAAAATTATTGCCATTTACAACAATTCCAAATTTTTAATTTAGTTAATTATAATTTATTGTTGTGACTGTTGGGAAAAGATTGTACTTTCCCAACCAACTCTTTGATTATGACACTTGTAAGAAACAAATATTTTATATTTATTGTTGAGAGACAAATGGAAAAACCAGATTGAAATCATCTAACCATGACTTCATGAGTGGGGAATAGGCTTGAACTACATCATGGCTGCATTTTACAAGTGGAAAATCAGGAATTTGGCCATTCGCAGCCCCTAAAAATCAGGGATTTCTAAAGCTGTGAAAATTCCCAAGGGGAAAAGGCCTAGGCACAAGATGTTTTTGGATATATAGCATATGGGAGGAGGCAGGATGCTTCCTAGTATGTTGGAAAAAAGGGACATCTCTTGTTGTTATGAGCACTATTTTGTGAGTGTGAGGCAAGGAGAGTTGTTGAATCTGAAAGAGGAGTATAGCGAAAGAGGAGCTTTGGGGTTCGCCCTCATAGATTCATGGTTAGGATATGGGCTGAACAAGCAAGTAGATTGGTTGTTCTGTTCTATGGTTGGGTGGAACTTGGTTGTTCCATTTTTTTTCCCAGCAGCTTGCTCAGATATGTAATTCTATTTATTGTTTTGTTTAATTCTTTTATTTGGTAATGGCTGACAGAATGAAACAAATTCTAGAATAAGTTTTCTTTTACAGTTTGAATTCATTAGTGAGTAGAACTAAGAAACTACCATGTGTGATAGCGGTTGGTGAATGTGTAGAAGTTTACTATTCAATTGATGTACCCTCTGAATTCTGAAATAGAAAAACAATTATTAGTTCCATTTTGTTGTTGATATTTCGAAGATTTGGCATAAGTAAGAATATTGATTCAAGTATAAACATGCTTAGAATTATTTCAGATTTCTATAGGTTGACTATTTTTAAGTGTAGATCTACAAGAAATACTGGTGTAGATCTATTTTTAAGTGTAGGATTTCAATAAATATACACTAAACAAAAGTAGCACCATGATAAGTAGAACCTATACTGAACCTATAGTTTTATCTGTATGTATAGTTATTCGCTGGAGGAATTTTTAAATTGTACAATTACCAAACGAAATTTTGAGTTAATATCAAAATTGAAAAATACACACACACACACACACACACACACACACACACATATATGTCGCTATCATGCATATTTTCCGAGCTATATGAACATATAATACACATAAAATATTTATTGAAAGTTACAAGTAATTTTCATTAAATATGATTGTATTAAATATAACAGAAGGTTACAATACTATTCATTGTTAGTAATATCAGACATAAGTGTCCAACGAAATAAATACATAAAATGTGCTACTCATTACAGAGTCGATAAAGTACTTAAATGAGTCCTTAAACTCTATACAATGTATGTGAACTTAACTATTTAATAGTGAACTTCATATTCAATATAGGGTTTTCCCCTCTGTATTTTCCTTTATGAATTGAAGATACAAGTAACCATATTGCTATAAGAAACTGGTGCAAAACTATCACTTTAACAAAACCTAGATACTTTTTTTTCATTCTACATTGTAAGTTGGAACTCGAATATCCTTTCGAGTGAGGCGTCCTTGTCAACCCCCAAGCCACCGAGTGATTTTAATCCTGCAAGGGATTTCGAAGAATATTAGTAACAAAGTTATGCAACAAATCAACAAAATTAAATATAAAAGATAGAGTAATCCTTAGGATAAATTCACAAAATATAACATTGCATATTTAATACATAAGTAAACACTTAGCTTGAGGTGGCGTAGGTATTTTCCCATCTGCGTCACTGAGAAAAATGTCCATAGGATGAAGGGGAGGAGCCTAGATTGAAATGACTGATTGGTACCCTCGCAATGGAAACAGGGGTCCCATCATTAATCTTGTAACCAAGTACAAATTAAAAGAAATGAATCAGAAGCTAACAAACAGATATAACATTATTAAAGATGTAAGCTACAATGAATAACTAGAACTATAAAGTCTGCATAGTATGAAGTGCATCCCAGAAAAGTACCAATCTGGACTGTAGACAGGACGAAGAATTATTGATCTCATAATTATCAAACTTATATAGTAATGACAAGGAAATGAAGACAAGGACAAAATTATGGACCCAGGATTTACCTTTCCCTCAATGCTAACAAAGTAAAATTAGATAAGTGAATCATGAAATTACGGAACAAAGTGTATGGTAGATATTTTAAGATAGATCGATTTATGGAATAATCACACAGTGAAAGTCTTATCACTAGAGCATTCTCCACACAAGTTCTAGCAAGGTGATTCGGTCTAGTTTTATTAAAATTACCCAGTGACCAGGAAAACCCTATCGTAGTCACATGATTAGTATGTGACTTTATAAACACTATTTGTTCAAATATGCAATATTTTTATAGTGGGTTCCGATGTGTAACCTTTCCTAGAGTTAGCTCGAGAAACTCTTCATCAAATCAAAATAGAAGAGTATTTATGGAACCTGTAACCACAAAATTCTTTCCCTTCTACAAAATTAAGGGTGACCGCAGAGAAAGATTGGACCAAGTGGGATTCTCAGACGAGAAGTATGTCATGAGCTCCTATCGAAAACTAAAAATTAAATGATAAAAATTGAGGGCCAATCTTGCTGGAAAAAACCCTCATAGTTCGCACAGATAAATTTAATAGAACAAACAGAGGATAACTACACTACATAGGTATGAAATTTTAGGGTAATGTTGAAATCCTGAGAAGGTTTCTTCCTCGGGTGTCTCAGTGTTCGATATGTCATGAATGAATTCAAACGATAACGCTTAAAGAGTAGACTAAGGATAGACACTATTGACAAAAGTACTAAGAATATGATGGGGTTATCCCTGACCTCAAGCAAACTGAACCACCTGGTAAACTACATACAGAACCTCAATGAAGAGCATGAGTGAAGGGTGGATAATTCATAGGAAAGGCTTGTATCATGACTTTCATGAGACGGGTTATAGTCTTCCAACACAGATATCAACAATGTATTATTATCAGAAAAATAAATGATAAGAGAGACTCAACCCTTTAGCTACCAAAAAAATTTCATTTAAATGATTGATATTTCGAAATACTTACTCACAGGGTAGCAAAGTCGTTAGAATAAGAGGCAAGCTTACCTGGTAAAGGAGAATAACTAGACAGTCATGAATCCATATCCTCGATGTACACAGAACATGAACCTTTCTAAGTTTTATGCGTAGAGAAAACCCTTGTATAGGTTAATGCGAGAAGTTTTACAAAATGAAAAAGAAAGTTGAAACTTAGTGACCTCTCATATCAAAGTAATGGTGAAGAAATATGTGGGTATAGTGACCATGTGAACTAAATGCACTTGGCGCATTCACATTGGTCATGCCAACCTAGGATTAGTATTGTGGAAGAACCCTAATAAGTTCTAATCCATAGACGTTGTCACTTTTACGGACCAGACTGACCTCACATTTAACCTAACCATAAAGACCGTGAGTGTAAATCCTTGTCATTTTAGCCGGGCTGAGGTATTGCTAGACAAAAGGGGTTCAAAATCCTCAGGACATCGGATCTAGTGTTGAGTTTTCATGCCGGGTGGGATGTTGAACCTCAGTGCTAAACCTCACCATCTCTTTCAACCACGTTACTTGTATAATTGACACGTGAGTGAAGTTCCCTCTAACCACCAGGTCCAAAGGTTTAACGAAAAACAAAATTCCAATAAAGACCACTAAAATGACAGTTATTAGGCACTGTTAGTAATGGAATAATGGTCAAGAATTGACCTGTATACCTTTCATAAGTGATAACATGGAAAACTATAGGTAAAACCTATGTTAATCAAACTCACAATTTCAGAAAAATACACTACCTTGCCTAACTTTAAAATTTAGGAAGTATGGATATGTATTCATAGAAGTCTATGATAAGGAGTGTATGTCTACCATCCTTTTCAAAAAATATATTTTTCTTGAGTATTTAAATTATAGCCAAGAAAACAATACATTTGTAAGGGAAGGTGTTGCAGTTGTACTCCTTCATTGGACATTGACTTGGAAGGTATGAGGTTTTGGTTGAAAGAAAAAAATTTGTGTTAGGATAGATTTCCTATAGGCTTGTGCAGATAACAAAATCACAATTCTTTCATGGATAAATAAATATCCCATTAGTTGAGATGACTTTAGGGATATGTACCAAATTAATTTAATAAGCTTAGCTTCGTGAGAAGGTTATCAACTTGTTGCTAGCAATTACAAGTTTAAACAATTTATTGTATCAAAGTAAAAAGTAGTAATGCACCTATTAATTTTTTTTTTTATTTAGGTAAACTTGGGGTACATTACATATGGTATCAGAGAAAAGGTTACAACACTTGGACCTTGAATAGGGCCAAAAAAAAATTTTTAGCACATGCTTTCTGTTTAATAAAAAACTAACAAAACATTTATTGTTACAAACATAAAAAAAAATATTTCTGTTGTAATAATGGAAGCATAGAATGAAGAGGAGATCAGGATTGAGGAGAATTTCTAGAAAGGACCTACTAGAGAGCCTGAAAAAAATAGTGAAAGAAGTTTCGCCACCCAGGTTCTGGAAACTATGAGAAATCTTATTGTGGAACTGCAAGTCTTCAAAGAAGACAATGAAAAACTGAAAAAAGCACAACAAGAATATCAAGAAATAAATGAAGTACTTATGTCTATCATAGTAACAAATAAGAGCCCAAAAGACAACAATAAGGAAGAAGAGGCCAAAAAAAGAGCCTCAAAAAAGTCTAGTCCTGAAGCAGAAAAAGGGGACAACTCTTTTGAAGGAACAACATCAACAAAAGATAAAACAACAACAGGAAGAAAGAGGAAATAGGTGGACCACCTGGAAGGAGAGTTTAAGAAAATTAAACCGCCCACCTTTGATGGGGAATCGAGGACAAGGAAGGAGGTTGAAGCATGGTTACTAGACATAAAAACGTATTTCCAAATATACAATTATTCTAGCAACATTAAGGTCAAAATGGCCATCGATAACTTGAAAGGAAAATAAAGTATATCGTGGAAGGAACTGAAGTTGGACAAGGGCCTAAAGGAAAAATAGATTTAGTGGTCGGATTTCAATAAATACGTCAAGAAACAATATTTGTCTGAAATTTACTATTAAATAAAGACCAAAGAGTTTTATGAGTTACGACTCGGTCAAATGACTATGGATGACCTGATAAACAAATTCATGAAGTTACTAATCTTCATGCCTTATATCCAGTTGAAAAATGTAAAAATTCAATGGTTCCTAAGATGCTAACCACAGTCTGTAATGAACATCAACTTAGTCATAAATAAAAAAAAATTATTCTAAGGAACATTAACCTCCAAATTCAACTCTTAGGCTAGAACATTATATCCATTGTAAATATGTGATGCATTTTTCTCACAATATTATTATCAATGTCGACATTTATTTCTAGACCAACATACAAGGAGCAGAGTTTCTAA
>ML776848.1:2544564-2580398 GCA_009831015.1 Picea engelmannii | reverse complement strand
ATGATAAAGTAATAGTACAAAATTCATGAGCTGTTCTTCAGGAATGTAGATACGTAAGGTAGCATGTATTGTTTTGTAATTCTCATATTTATCCCAGAATAGTGTACACTACCTGGTTATTTAAATGTGAAAAACATACTCAAATGTATAAAACACGTCGGATTGGTAGTAATTCCTAGCATAATTAAAAAGGTAGAGTTTCATTCATACAGTTACATAAATATATACAAGCAGACTTGATTGAGCATAGATTTAAGTATAGTAGGGGTTTATCCATTGCATATTCCATCCATTTGAAATCGAATTCATAGTAAGATCCCATGAGGTGATGATACTAGATATATACATATGAATACCCTCTTTTAGTCAATAAAATGATTCAATAGAAATAATTAAATTTAGATACAACAAGTACCATACATTGGATATACGATCATTAAAACAAAAAATGAAAATCATTTCAGTTCAAATTTAACATGTATAGGGCATTAGATGTAAAATCATTTAGACAGAGAAGGATTAGAGTAACATATATGAACCAACTCTTGGGAATATAAAGGGAACAACCATGCTCCTCCCAACTGTAGAACAGATCATCCAAAATCACTTGCCCAGTTCACCCCCTAGCCTGACCATGAGTCCATGAGGGCGAACTTGGAAAAATGCCTCCTCAACAATGTCTTTCCCTTCCAGCAGATTCCTCTTGCCTGACACTCAGTTAGTAGTGTTCATAACAACAATAAAACCAGTAGTCTCTCTTCCCCTAGCATACTAGGAAACGTCCAGCTTCCTCACATATGCTATATATAAAAAACTGTCCTTTTTCCTAGGTCTTTCTTCCCCCCTTGGGAATTTTCACATCTTTCTAAATCCATGATTTTCAGGGGATGCCAATGGCCAAATATATGATTTTCCACTTGTAACAATCATCCCAGAGGTAGTTCCAACATGTTCCCCACTCATGGAGTCATGGTTAGCTGATTTTAACATGTCTATTCCATTTGTCCTCCTACAATTAATATAAAATATCATGTTCTCATGCAAGTGTCATAGTCAAAGAGTTAGTTGGGTCAAAACAAATCTCTTCCCAAGAGTCATGATAATTTATTACAATTATCAAATTCAAAATTCAAAATTGCCATAAATGGCAAAAAAATTCCAAATTTGAATTTACTAAAAATGAAATAATTTTCCAACAAATTTTAAATTTAAAAATCACTTTATTTTTGGGAATCTCACATCCTTTCCCCCTTCAATAAAACATTGTCCCCAGTGTTCGTTCCTTTCTTGGAATATGATTGGATAAGATTTTTGCAAATCTCCCTCCAACTCCCAAGTTGCCTCCTTAGGACTAAAGTGCTTCCATTGCACCTTTACCTGAGTGACGACTCTGTTACAAAGTGTTATTTCTCTCTAGTCTAGAATACACAGGGGTTCTGCCTGGAACTTGCCTTCTAGTTCCACCTACACCAAGTTCCAATAAATCATATGAGTAGGGTCGTGAGCATACTTTTTCAACAAAGAAACATGAAATACATTGTGAATTCTTAGATTAGCTGGAAGCGCAAGTTGGTATGCTACGGGTCCAATTCGAGATAGTATCTCAAAGGGCCCACAAAACCTGGGTGCTAGCTTGGCATAGTTCCCTAACTTCAACGAATGTTTTCGGGCTTTGACCTTCAAATAAACATGGTCTCCCACTTGAAATTCCAAGTGTCTTATTTTCTAATATGCATAGCTCTTTTGTCTATCCTGTGCTTCTTTCCAGTTCTGTTGTACCTTCCTTACCATGTTCTCTATTTCTTAGAGCATCTCAGGTCCAACCATGAGTCTATCAATCGGGTTTTCCCAGCTAACTGGAGTCGTACTCTTTTTGTCATACAGTACCTCGAAAGGGCTTAACTTAAACGAATTTTGGTACCCATTGTTATATGCAAACTCTACCAAGTGTAGATAGTCTTCCCACTTGATTGGTTTTGTCCTTACATACATGTGGAGCATATCTTCTATAATTTGGTTTGTGCTTTCAGTCTGTCCATCCATTTGGGGGTGATAACTTGCACTGAAATTCAAATTAGTATTTAGCCCTGCAAACAATCCCTTCCAAAAAGAGGATGTGAATTTTACGTCTCTATCTGAAATCACCATTTTAGGAATTACATGCAGTCTAAAAATTTGTTTCATAAATATTTCAGCAATGTTTATAGATTTAAAAGTAGACTTTATAGGAATAAAGTATGCAGACTTACTAAGTTTATCGATTACAACCATGATAGAATCATTATGCTTCTGAGTTTTAGGAAAACCTATTATAAAGTCCATCGATATGGTCTCCCATTTCCAGTATGGTACTAGTAATGGTTGTAATAGGGCTGCTGGATGTTGGTGCTCATCCTTAACCTGCTGAAAATTGCGACATCCCCAAAAATAAAGTATTTTTGAAATTTAAAATTTGTTGGAAAATTATTTTGTTTTTAGTAAACTCGAATTTGAAAAATTTTTGTCGTTTATGGCAATTTCAAATTTCAAATTGGATAATTGTAATTAAATTATTATGACTGTTGGATAGAGATCTGATTTGAACCAAATAACTAATTGACTATGACACTTGTATGAAAACAAAATATTTTATATTGATTGCAGGATTACAAATGGAACAACCATGTTAAAATTAGTTGACCATGACTTCATGAGGGGGTAACATGTTGGAACTATGTCTAGAATGATTGTTACAAGTGGAAAATCAGAGATTTGTCCATTGGCAGCCCCTGAAAATCAGGGATTTAGAAAGCTGCGAAAATTCCCAAGGAGGGAAAAGACCTTGGCAACGGGATTATTTTGATAAATAACATATGTGAGGAGGCAAGACACTGTCGAGTATGTGGGGAAAAGGAGACTACTATTTTCTTTTTTCTCTCCTATTTTTATGAACACTGTCGATTAAGTGTGAGGCAAGAGGAGTCTGTTGAAGATTGAAAGTCATTGTTGAGGAGGAGTTTCCAAGTTAACCCTCATGGACTCATGGTCAGGCTAGGGGTGAACAGGACAAGTAATTTGGTTTCCCTGTTCTACGATTGGGAGGAACGTGGTTGTTCCCTTTGTCTTCCAACAAATTTGGTTCAGATATGTTATTCTACCCCTCCTTTGGATGACTGTTGGTTAAATCAGATGTCTGATAGAATGCATTTGTAAATTCTGCATCGAAGTATCGTTATATATAAAATCTGGATGATTGTTTTTGAACCCAATATCTGATCAAATCAAAACTTCTAGGTTAATTCTAGACAAATGATTATATACCTAATGTAATGCAATTGCTACTTCGGAATTGAAGTATTGTCTTTTCTTTGGTAAATGATCAAATAACTGATGTAGTGAACTATTAATTTCAAAGTGATATAATATCCTGGGTGAATTGGTTCGAGTATATGAATGTATGAAGCCTAGAATGTTGATAGAATATCTTATAAATCAACTTCTGAGTGACTCTTTATGATTGTATTTGATTCTAGATGAATGTTAGAAATTACCTTTAAAAGTGTTATGACAGTTGAAAGGATCTGGTATGATTGAATTCGGGAAGTAATCATTTATTTAACTAGACCATGTAGGGGAATTCCCATTACTTCGAAGTCCCTGGTATAGTACTATTGATACATGAATAGAGTGGAAACTAAGTTTGTATAGATATTTATATATATCGGTATTTATATTTTTGCAAATAAGATATTAAGAATATATGTTGCAGAGTGTTAGATTAAACCAACACAACCCACTACTTTCATGATATAATTATATCACCTATAGGAAAGAACATGTCTTTTCATTGTTGGGACTCTGTGTGGACATTATGGGAGAGAATCAAGGATCTTATGTCTACTTTAGCAAGCGTGTATATTTATATATTTATAGAGTCATTTTCTGTACTATGAGTATAACAAATTTTTTCTGACAAACGTGTAACCACAACTCCATATAACATGTTGTAGGTAGGAAACCCATAGGTTCCTTCCAGATGTTGAAATGTTGGAAAATGTCTTATATATTATTTTTATCTTCTAAAAATTCCATAGGAGTTGGGAGTTCTAGTTACACAAAAATCCCATTTCATTTCATTCAAATACAATCGAGGACAACAAAATAAAACGACTACTAGTGATGTTAGTGCTATAAATTAAATTCTAGGGAACATATGTAGTAAACTAAACAAGGTCGAGTTACACAGACTTCATTATTTCAATTCTAAATAGCAAATTACGTATTCGAAAATCAAGAGACAAACCCACTATGATTTAGCCTATCATTCTGAGTGTTTTCAACCAGGGTCCCCATTCAATAAATTAAAAAAGTCTAATATACATTTTGAACCGATCCATGGTCAAAAAATTTGGATTCAATAGTTATACAAGAAATGGTGTTATGCCAACAATGGAAACAAAACCCCAGGGGGTTTACTCAACAAAAATTTCCTGAAGTTGAAATAGATCTAATTATAATGACATTAGATATGTCTATGATCTCGTTGGTGGTTTTAGAACTTGTGGAGCTAACCAGAGAAATGATAGGTTCGGAAGTCGAATGAATTTTTTGTCGAAGATATGGTGGGTATCCGGGACTTGCACCGATTGAAACCCTGTAAAGAAAGGTAAATACCATATATATTAGCTTATATTTGAGGAAAAAGTAATGAAAATATCAACAGGATGAAAAAAAAAAAAAACGTTAAACCAACAATTTAGTTTCCAGAGAGACACTCATCTTTGAATGCGCAGCCCAGTTCCTTGCCTTGTCGCCTGCTATCTGGGCAGACGGATGGGCCAACGGTAGAGAGTGCCATGAATCCCTCATGGGTACCTCGCATCAAAATCCCACCATTAGTGAATTACACCTACACTTTAAACACGAAAGAAGATAAACAAAGGGATAGTTACAATATCCAAGGAAATTAAATAAAGTGAAATAGACAACACTATTAATTTTCCTTAATGCATAAACAGTATCAGTCTAGTTGCGGCAAGGATAGGTTTTAAAATCCTTCCAAAAACAAGTGTACACAAAATCAAGTTGAATCCAGTGGTCAACATAGAGAACGTCATAACCAAACCCCGAGAGGTCGCCATGCACTTACAGTACGACAAACACAAAGAAAAGATATGGATTTACTTCTTTCGATGGAAGGAAACATTCTTGGCAAAGCACACACAAAACATCAATTCAAAGTTGTATACTAGGAGAGGGTTCCAGGAAAACTGTGTCCAGACAACTCAAACGGATCTTGTATTTATACCAAGAAAGAACTCATTATAGGATTCTTGGTAAATTAAGGGTCTGAGTATGACATTGTCGGGTAGACTCAACCTTTGCAGAAGAAAAGCTTAAGGAGGAGTTACTCATAGGGTTTACCCATTTCCCTAACGAAACCTCATTCGACCAAGTTTCAGGTTCATTATACAATCATTGGAGGAGCACGATGGAGAATGACTCTTGAGCATATTGTACCTAAACTAAAATTTCCAAGAAGCTAGTTGGTAAGCTTCGGAAATTGGAAAAATGAGGAAACCAAAAAGAAAGATAGAAATCCACATATTCTCCTAGCCAAATTCTTAAAAGATTTATCTTAAGGATCGTTAAACATTAAACTTTCAGGAGATAAACGTTGTGGTAGGATATACAGAATAAGAAGGGGACATTCACCGAATTAAACCTCTGAAACTATCTCCCCTGTTTAAGATACTATAGCCCTGTTAGAAAACTTACTAGTGAGATGGACCTTGTCGACTGGACTACTGGACAAACAGCCTCCATAATGATATCTCTTCCCCACCGAAGGGTAATACACATAGAAGATTCTGGATAACCTCAATGAAAAGACAGGAACTCAAATAACCCTAAATTATGAAAGATCTACCAGAGTTAATGTCAAAGTACAGGGTTAGTCGGGCCATGTGCTAGGGAAAATGTGGAAAGACGAGATTAGAGGGAGGATAGGCGGGAAGGCCATCATAACCTCTGTTTACAGAACTTCCATTGATTGTAGGAACATATTCTTAACTTCTTTGACAGGTACATATCATACCCTTAATAACTCAGAGTACACCGTTTAATGGTCGTCTCTTTCGAAAAGTAACTAAATGAATATAGTTGGAGGTTAACCAGTTTCATTTAGACTTATGTCATTCTCTCAGGCCATTAGGATAATTCTTAGTTATAAAATCTCATTCGAATGGTTAATGTTAATGTTAACCATATCAGACCCTTTGTTTATTCCACCATGTTGTGTTTGACTTCTGAAGTTCCTTTTCTCTTGGTGGCTATCCCTTTTCAAAGTCAAAGGAGATATCCTGGCACACCAATAAATAAATTATGCATTAAGGGGACTTGGGACCACGAGACCTAAGTGTGTGTATATAAAACCATTATATGAAAAATTTAAGGTCTTTCAAAGGATTTCCCTTATTAAGTTTAAAAAAAAATAAAAAATTGTACGTCATTTTAGAGATTCATTACATATGGTATGAGAGCCAAGGTTACAACACTTGGACCTTGAACAGGGCCACATTTTTCTTGGCATATATTTATGTTTATGTAAAACTAATAAACCCGTATTGTTACAAAAAGAAATCCCTTTATGTTTTGTGCTAATTATGGCAGCTCAAGATGATGCTGAAATCAGAGTTGAAGGAAATGCGGAACATAGATCTCATGGAGATCCAAGAAAGAATAGTGATGGAAGCTCTCCTACGGAAGTACTGGAAACAATGAGGAATATTGTTGTTGACTTGCAGGTTTTCAAAGCAAACAATGATAAATTAAAGAATGTAGAGCAGGAACGACAAGAGATAAATCAAGTCATGTTGCGCAGTATAGTGACCAAGAAAATCCCAAAGGAGGATAACCATGACAAAGAGGTGAGCAAAAGGGCCTCGAAGAACTCTAGGCGAAAAATAGAAAAAGGAGATAGTTCGTCTAAGGGAACACCTTTAGCTGAAGACAAAACTAAAACATATAGAAAAAGGAAACAAGTAGACCAACTCGAAGGAGAATTTAAAAAAATTAAACCAACTACCTTTGATGGAGAATCCAGGATGCGAGAAGAAGTTGAGGCATGGTTGTTGCACATCAAAAAATAATTCCAGATCTACAACTATTCCAGCAACATGAAGGTTAGAATGGCCATCTACAATTTGAAAGGGAAGACCAACATTTGATGGAAAGACCTAAAATTGGACAAGGGCCTAAAGGAGAAACATATGGAATGGTCTCACTTTAATAAGTATTTCAAGAAACAATACCTTTCTAAAAACTATTATGAAAGGACAACAAAAAAAAATTACGAGCTACGACTTGGACATGTGACGATGGAGGACCTTAGAAATAAACTTTTGGAACTACTAAGGTTTGTACCATACATTCGGGAGGATAAGGTAAAGATCCAACAATTCTTGAGTTGGTTACCACAGTCCTACAGGGACATAATTGAGTTTGACAACCCCAAATATTTGAGTGAAGTATTCAGGAAAGCATGAATGTGCTACGACCAATATAAACAATGGGTAGATTTTCCTAAAGCCTCGAAGGATAAGAAACAAGAATGAATGAACCAGTGGAAGAAGGGATACTCGTCAGCTCCTTATTGGAATGCAAAAAAAAGCTTTCCGAGAAAATATTTTCACTCCAACCATCTGGATATGCAAGGCAAAGGTAAACCAGTAAATCTGGGAATGATGAAGTTTGGGGATGGCCCCTGCAAACCATTAAAGTGTTGCGAATGTGGAGAACCTCATCTAAGGAGGAATTGCACACGTTTAATTTCAGCAAACAGAACTATTGTTCATAATTTGCAGGAAGCCTCGACAGTGGGTGACGTGGGAAGAAGCATGCATCAGATAAATGCAGCCATAGATGGTCGGCAAGCTGACCACCAATCCTTTGTGATAGAAATCAAAGGTAAAATCAATAACACTTGAATTTCTGTTTTAATTGATCCTGGAGTGATCCGGATTATTTTCGGCACGAAATGAGAGCGGAGATATAACACATAAATATTTAAAGATATTGCAAGAGATACAAAAATATAACATAGATATAGAAGAAATAAAACAAGAGTCACAGATATACAATAATACACGTTTTCTATTAACGAAATAAATGTACAAAGACTCTAAAATACAGAGTGAAATACTCGCTAGAATGGTGGTAGCTTATCTATGAGAAGAGATGTGACAGCTACTTGCATCCGTGAGAAGATGATCACAATGAGGCTTTGAAGGCCTTTTTACAATAAGAAGTAATGTCAAAAACCCTAGACATCCAAAAACCTAACCCTAGGAGATGATGTGCCAAAAGTCATGTGGGCCCCGTTTGGGTAAGTTGGTGCATCAACTTCCCGGGGTCGTAACTTTTGCATACGATCTCCATTTTAGGCATATGATAGCTCGTTGGAAAGATATATCCGGGGAATACAAATTTTGGATGAGAAACACCAATGTATGATCCATGTTTCTCCCCGTTTTCTCAAAAAAAAATCGTTTAGGGCCTCAAAATGGCCCCGGAAGTTAAAAACTGCTAAAAATAGTAAATTACCAAAATTTCCAAAAACATGTTTTGGGCCAGTTGGAGAAGGTATGTGGCAACCAATATCCACCTAGATCAATCCTCCCTCTTTAGGAAGAAATGGTATCCATTGCTTTGAGTTCCCAGGGGAGAGGGAAAAGCGATTGTTGAATCTGAATCTTGGTGATCTGCTTTCCTTGCTAGAGAAGTGGAATTGGTTATCTTGTTGAAGGCTATCACGAACCTTTGGCTAGAAGGTTTGGACCTTTTTAACCAATTTGGCTATTTTAGATGATTGTGTGCAGAATAAATCTTTGTTCTTTGTTGCAACCTTGTCGACATGCTTCTGTTGGATAGAAGGCGCTTGGGTTGAAGCTGTGGTGGTTGCAGTATCCTTTTGTTCCCCTTTTGAATAGATTGTGGAGAAGATGAATTTTGTAGTATGAGATACTACCTTGTGGCACTGTTTAGATGGGGCAGTAGTTGGAACTACCTATCGTATCCTGTAGAGATGACCCCCCAGAGTAATAATGACACTACAGGGTCAAGACTCATAGATAGCATGGTGTTTCCACATATATGGCTAGCCCAAGAGAACATCACAGACATCCAGTGGGGCAACATCACATAATATCTCATCCTTGAAGGTTTGGAAGCTGTATGACAATCAACACTGCTAGCTGACATGAAGGTCTCGCCCTTGGCAAAGCCACCCGGTGTTGTATGGTTGCGGGTGTGGTGTTGTTGACAATCCCAACTGTTTGATGACCTCTGCTAAGATGACGCTCTTTTGGCTTCTGCTATCAAAAATAAAATGTAGCGGTGTCCCCTTCACCCACATCTATGAATGAAAAAGGCGCTACCCCTCTTTTGAATCTATTGGTTCTTCTGGTTGAATTGTTGTGGTCGCGACAATAGCAATGGGGTCTGCGTCAATGATTTTTCTTTCACGATTATTTTCATAATCAGATTCAGAATCAAGGTTTGGCTCCTTGTCCTTGATCTCAGCCATCAATGATTGTTTTGAACTTGACATTCATCAGTGTTGTTCCAGGGGCTTTTGTGGAAATCGCACCATTTTCCGGTGTCCTTCTTTGTCTTCCCATGACCCTTCTTTTCCTGTGGCTTGGACTGGTTTTTAGGAGACTGTTTGTTAGGGCCATCTTTGTCATACTTTGGTTGTTGTGGATTTGTAGACCCAAACTCCCATTTATTCTAGTGCTTAAAATTCTGATCGATTTTAACAACATATCAATAAGCGACACCGAGTGATGAGATGTCCAGAAAATCCATTTCAGTTTGGATGTATCTGTGCAGAGCCCCACGGTATTTCAGAACCAAATGTCATTCAGAGTCTTTGATGCCTAGCTTTGTGCGCAAGGTATGAAAAGTATTGGTGAACTTCGGAACTGCTTGGCCCCTCTCTGGTCGCAGTGTGGTCCATCTCATGTACTGGTCCTCATAGTTGCCAACAGGGTAGTACTGTTCCTTTATCGCATCCACAAAAAAATTCCAAGTGGGCTTGACCCCATATATTCTAGACTCCTATGTGGAACTCTACTCCCAATAAGTTTCCCACCGATGTTTGACATCGAGGAGAGCCTTAAGGAGTGCAAAGGTGATCTTTTCATTGCTGGAAAAATTATGAATATGGAAATAACCTTCTTGCAGATTTAACCATTTATCTAGGGCATCTGCATCTATTTGACCTTCAAATACAGGAATATCAAAATTAACATGTACATTGAAAGGCAAGGTGCCTCCAAAGTGGTCGCTTGATGAATATGTGCTTGATTCTATCGGGAGGCATTGAAAGATGCAAGAAAAATTCTACATCATTTCGTCCCTTTGTCGCATGAGAGCTTGCTCAAGCAACATACTCATAGGATCGTCTACTCTGTCATTTTTATTTTATTCCACCATTGAGGATTTCTTGGGAGTGTGAGAGAGAATTCCCTTAAGAGAGACAATCTTGAGACCCAACTTGCTATACTTAGACCTCATCGGGGACATGCACTAAAAACAATCAAGAGCAGCCTGCTCTGATACCACTGATCTAGATTATTTTTGGCACGAAATGAGAGAAGAGATATAAGACATAAATATTTAGAGATATTGCAAGAGAGGCAACAATATAATAGAGATATAGTGGAAATAAAACAAGAGTCACAAATATACAATAATACATGATTTCTATTAAAGAAATAAATGTACAGAGACTGTAAAATATAGAGTGAAAGACTCGCTAGAATGGTGGTAGCTTATCTCTGAGAAGATATGTGATGGCTACTCGCATCCATGAGAAGGTGATTCCAATGAGGCTCTGAAGGCCTTTTTACAATAAGAAGGAATTCCAAAAACCATAGACATCGAAAAACCTAACCCTGAGAGATGAAGCACCAAAAGTCATGTGGGCCCCGTGTGGGTAAGTTGGTGCATCAACTTCTCGGGGTCGTAACTTTTCCATACGATCTTCGTTTTAGGCGTATGATAGCTTGTTGGAAATATATATCTGAGGAATAAAACTTTTGGATGAGGAACATCGTTCTACAATCCATGTTGTTCCCTGTGTTCTCAAAAAACATCGTTTAGGGCCTTAAAAAGGCCTCAAAACTTAAAAACTGCTAAAAATAATAAATTACCAAAATTGCCAGAAACATGTTTTGGGCCAGTTGGAGAAGGTGGGTGGCCACCGATATCCACCTAGATAATGGAGAAACATTAATTTATAATACTCCTAATTTAGTAGAGTCAAATAAACTTAAGAAATAGAAGAACTCAAAATCATGGTTGGTACAACTAGCAACAAGAACTAAAAGGAAAGTAGTTGACTTTATTTCTGACTTTGTGTTCAATTTAGATGGTCAAAATATAAGAAAAAATATGAACATCCTACCACTAGGATATTACGATATGATTATCGGGATGGATTGGTTGGAACAACACAAAGAAGTACTATATTTTTATACAAAGATACTTAACTATAAAGACGATTTTGGCACTACTAGAACAGCCCAAGGTATACCAAAACCTGTATCCGTCAGACAAGTTTCAACGATGCAACTCAAGAAATGTATGAGAAAGGGATGTCAATTTTATGCCATCCATGTAATGAATCTGTTAGAAAAATAAGATAAACCAAAGTTAGAAGACTTTGCTATCGTACATGAATTTGGAGACATGTTTGTGGATGAGATACCAGAATTACCTCCTAGAAGGGAAATAGACGTATCCATAGACATACTACCTAGTTCAACCCCTATCTCAAAAGCACCTTACCGAATGAGTCTACCAGAACTGATAGAATTAAAAATACAATTACAAGAATTGTTGGACAAAGAGTATATCAGAACAAGTGTTTCACCATGGAGGGCACCAGTCCTCTTTTTGAAAGAGAAAGATGGTACTCTAAGACTATGTATCGATTATAGACAACTAAACAAAATGACTATTAAGAACAAATACCCCTTACCAAGGATAAATGATCTGTTCCATCAAGTAAGAGGGACAATGATATTTTCAAAGTTGGAATTATGATCCGGTTATCATCATGTTAGGATAAAAGATGAGGACATAAACAAAACAAATTTTCGAACAAGATATGGAAACTACGAATTCGTAGTCATACATTTCGGACTCACTAACGCTTCAACCACATTCATGTGCTTGATGAACAATATTTTCAGTCAGTACTTAGACAAGTTTTTAGTAGTATTTATCGACAATATTCTAGTCTATTCTAAAATGGAGGAAGAGCATGACGAACACTTAAGAATAGTTCTGCAAATGTTGAGGAAACAGAAACTGTATGCCAAATTTGATAAGTGTGAATTTTATCAAAAGGAAATAGAATATCTAGGACATGTAATTTCAGCAGAAGGAATTGTTGTAGACCTTGAGAAGATAAAATCCATTACAGAATGGATAGTGCCTAAAGATGTAGTGGATATCCAGTCATTCATGGGAATCACCGGATATTATCATAGATTTGTAGAAGGGTTTTCTAAGATAGCCTACCCTATCACGTTGTTACAAAAGAAAGGGACCAATTTTAACTGGTCACAGAAGTGCCAATACAGTTTTAACAAGCTAAAGGAATTATTGACAACAACACCCATCTTGAAGGTAGTAGACCCAGACAAGGACTTTACCGTCTATGTCAATGCGAGTAAAGAAGGACAAGGTGGTGTCCTAAATCAAGAAGGACATGTAATTTGTTATGAGTCCCATAAATTAAAAGAACATGAGTGAAATCATGTCACTCATGACTTAGAATTGGCAGTGGTAATACACACCTTAAAAATGTGTTGACACTACATAATGGGCAGAAAAATTCTACTATTAATGGATAATAGCGGTGTGAACTATTTATTTAGAAAACCAGATCTTAATGCAAGGCAAAGAAGATGGCTATACTTCCTGAGCGAATTCGACTTCGAAGTCAAACATATCAAGGGTAAGGAAAATAAAGTAGCATATGAATTAAGCAGAAGGATCCATGGGTTATTTGAAATAAATATCAGCAGGGAAGGAAGTGATCTGGAAGAAAGAATAAGGACGACAAGTATTAATGATGGGAATTACACTAAGATAATGGCAGAGTTACAAACCAAAAAATCAGATGAACTAGACCTAAGTATCGATGAGAAGGGACTATTACGATTTAAAAACATACTTTACATACCATATTCAAGAGAGATAAAGTTAATAGTCTTGGACAAAATGCATAAGAAACCATATTCCAACCATCCAGGATATCATAAAATGATAATATCACTGAGAAAACTATTTTACTGGCCTAATATAAAGGGTGAAGAAGAAAAATACTTGGCTAGGTGCCAATATTGTCAACAGGTTAAGGTCGAACACCAGCATCCAGCCGGCCTATTACAACCATTACCAGTGCCAGAATGGAAATGGGAGACCATATCACTAGACTTTATAACAGGCTTGCCTAAAACTTAGAAATAGAATGATTTTATTATGGTTGTAATCGATAAACTTAGTAAGTCTGCACACTTTATTCTTGTAAAGTCTATGTTTAAGCTTATATACATTGCCGAAATGTTTATGAAAGAAATTTTTAGACTGCATGGTATTCCTAAAATGGTGATTTCAGATAGAGACGTAAATTTCACATTCTCTTTTTGGAAGGAATTGTTTGCAGGGCTAAATACTAAATTGAATTTGAGTACAAGTTATCATCCACAAATGGATGGATAGACCGAAAGGACAAACCAAATTATAGAATATATGCTCCACATGTACGTAAGGACAAAACCAAACAAATGGAAAGACTACCTACAATTGGTAGAATTTCCATATAACAATGGGTACCAAACTTCAACTAAGTTAAGCCCTTTCGAGGTATTGTATGGAATCAAGTGTACAAATCCAATCAGCTAGGATAACCTGCTTGACAGACTCATGGTTGGACCAGAGATGCTCCAAGAAATGGAGAATATGGTAAGAAATGTACAACAGAACTTAAAGGAAGCACATGATAGACAGAAGAGTTATGTAGATCAGAAAAGAAGACACTTGGAATTTCAAGTGGGAGACCATGTTTATTTGAAGGTCAAAGCCCAAAAAAGTTTGTTAAAGTTAGGGAGTTGTGTCAAAATGGCACCCAGGTTTTGTGGGCCCTTCGAAATACTAGCTCATATTGGACCTGTAGCATACCAACTTGCACTTACAGCTAATCTAAAAATTCATAATGTATTTCATGTTTATTTTTTGAAAAAGTATGTTCATGACCCTACTCATATGATTGATTGGAAATTTGTGCAGGTGGAACTAGAAGGCGAGTTCCAGGTGCAACCCCTGCGTATTCTGGACCAGAGAGAAATAACACTTTGGAACAGAGCCTTCGCTCGGGTAAAGGTGCAATGGAAGCACTTTAGTCCCGAGGAGGCCACTTCGGAGTTGGAGGGAGATTTGCGGAAATCTCATCCAATCCTATTCCAAGAAAGGAATGATCACTGAGAACATTTTTTTATTGAAGGGGGAAAGGTTGTGACATCCCCAAAAATAAAGTATTTTTGAAATTTAAAATTTGTTGGAAAATTATTCTATTTTTAGTAAAATCGAATTTGGAATTTTTTGGTCGTTTATGGCAATTCCAGATTTCAAATTGGATAATTGTAATTAAATTATTATGATTGTTGGGAAGAGATCTGATTTTACCCAACTAACTAATTGATTATGACACTTGTATCAAAACAAAATATTTTATATTGATTGCAAGAGGAAAACTGGAACAACCATGTTAAAATCAGCTGACCATGACTCCATGAGGGGGAAACATGTTGGAACTACCTTTGGATTGATTGTTACAAGTGGAAAATTAGAGATTTGGCCATTGGCAACCCCTCAAAAACAGGGATTTAGAAAAATGTGAAAATTTCCAAGGAGGCAAAAGACCTAGGCAAAGGGATTGTTTTGATAAATAGCATATGTGAGGAGTGAGGATGTTCCCAAGTATGCGGGGAAAATGAGACTACTATTTTTTTTTCCTCTCTTGTTGTTATGAACATTGTTGATTGAGTGTGAGGAAAGGAGGAGTCTGTTGAATATTGAAAGTCATTGCTGAGGAGGAGTTTCCAAGTTAACCCTCATGGACTCATGGTCAGGCTAGGGGGTGAATAGGACAAGTAATTTGGCTACCATGTTCTACGGTTGGCAGGAACATAGTTGTTCCCTTTGTATTCCCATGAATTTGGTTTAGATATGTTATTCTACCTCTCCTTTGGATGCTTGTTGGTTAAATTAGATGTCTGATAGAATGCATTTGTAAATTATGCATCGAAGTATCGTTATGGATAAAATCTGGATGAATATTTCTCAACCCAATATCCGATCAAAGGAAAACCTCTAGGTTAATTCTGGACGAATGATTATATATCTAATGTAATGCAATTGCTACTTCTGAATTGAAGTATGCTCTTTTCTTTGGTAAACGATCAAATAACTGTTTTAGTGAATCTATTAATTTCAAAGTGATATAATATTCTGGGTGAATTGGTTTGAGTATATGAATGTATGAAGCCTAGAATACTGATAGAATATCTTATAAATAAATTTCTAAGAGACTCTTTATGATTGGATTTGATTCTGGACGAATGTTAGAAATTACCCTTAAAAGTGTTATAACAGTCGAAAGGATTTGGTATGATTGAATTCGGGAAGTAATCATTTCTGTAACTAGATCATGTAGGGGAATTCCCATTACTTCAAAGTCCTAGGTATAGAACTATCGATACATGAATAGAGTGGAAACTAAGTCTGTATAGATATTTATATATATAGGTATTTATATTTTTGCAAATAAGATACTAAGAATATTTGTCGCAAAGTGTGAGATTAAACCAACACAACCCACTACTTTCATGATATAATTATATCACCTATAGGAAAGCACACATCTTTTCATTGTTGGGATTCTACGTAGATATTATAGGAGAGAATCAAGGATCTAATATCTACTTTAGAAAGCATGTATATTTATACACTTATAGAGTTGTTTTCTATACTATGAGTATAACAAAGTTTTTCTGACAGTCGTGTAACAACAACTCCATATAACATGTTGTAGGTAGGAAACCCATAGGTTCATTCCGTATGTTAAAATGTTGGAAAACATCTTATATATTATTTTAATCTTCTAACAATTCGATAGGAGTTGGGATTTCTAGTTACACAACAACCCCGTTTCATTTCTTTCAAATGCGATCAAGGACAACAAAATAAAATGACTACTAGTGATGCTAGTGCTATAAATTAAATTATGGGGAACATATCAAATAAAATAAACATAGTCGAGTTACATAGACTTCATTATTTCAATTCTAAGCAACAAATTCAGTATTCAAATATCAAAAGACAAAACCACTATGATTTAGCCTATCATTCCGAGTATTTTCGACTAGGGTTTCCATTCAATCAATTAAGAAATTCTAATATTCATTTTGAACCAATCTGAGGTCAAAAAATTTGGATTTGATACTTATACAAGAACTCGTGTTATTCCAACAATGGAAACACGACCCCAGGGAGTTTACTCAGCAAAACTTTCCCGAAGTCAAAATAGATCTAATTATAACAACATTAGATAAAACTACGATCTCCTTGGTGGTTTTAGAACCTGTGGAGCTAACGGAAGAAATGATAGGTTCATAACCCAAATACCTTTTTCGTAGAAGATGGGGTGGGTATTCGGGACTTCCACAGATTCAAACCCTGTAAAGAAAGGTAAATCCTATAATTATTAGCTTATATTTGAGGAAAACATAATCAAAATATCAAGAGGATGAAAAAAAAACAAAATGTTAAACCAATAATTTAGTTTCCAGAGAGACACTCATCTTTCAATGTGCAACCCTCTTCCTTGCTTTGTCGCAAGCTATCTGGGTAGACAGACGGGTTGAGGCTAGAGAGTGCCATGAATCCCTGGTGGGTACCTCGCATCAACAAGCCCACCATTAGTGAATTACACCTACACTTTAAACGAGAAAGGAGATAAACAAAGGGATAGTTACAATAACCAAGGAAATTAAATAAAGTGAAATAGAGAACACTATTAATTTTCCTTAATGCATAAATAATATAAGTCAATTTGCGATAAGGATATGTTTTAAAACCCTTCCAAAAAAAAGTGTACAAAAAATTAAGTTGAATCCAACAGTCAACATAGAGAATTTCATAACCAGACCCTGAGAGGTCACCATGCACTTATAGTACCACCAACACAAAGAAAAACTACTAATTTACTTCTTTCGACGGAAGGAAACGTTCTTGGAAAAGCACGCATAGAACTATCAATTCAAAGTCGTATACGAGGAGAGGGTTCCAGGAAAACTGTGTGTTGGCAACTAAAATGGATTTTGTATTTATACCAAGAAAGAAATCATTATAGGATTCTTGGTAAATTAAGGGTCTGAGTATGACATTGTCAGGTAGACTCAACCTTCCCAGAAGAAAAGCTTAAGCAAGCGTTACTCATAGGGTTTACCCATTTCCCTGAAAAAACCTCATCCAACCAAGTTTTGGGTTCATTATACAATCACTAGAGGAGGACAATGGAGAATGACTCTTGAGCGTATTGTACCTAAACTAAAATTTCCAAGAAGCTAGCTAGTAAGCTTCAGAAATTGGAAAAACGAGGAGACTAAAAAGAAAGATAGAAATGCACAGATTCTCCCAGCCGAATTCTGAAAAGATTTATTTTAAGGATCATTAAACGTTAAAATTTCAGGACATAAACGTTGTGGTAGGATATAAAGAATAAGAAGGGGACATTCACTGAATTAAACCTCCAAAACTATCTCCTTTGTTTAAGATACTATTGCCCTGTTAGAAAAATTACCAGTGAGACAAACCTTGTTGACTAGTCTATTGGAAAAACAACCTCCAGAACAATAGCTCTTCCCCACCGAAGGATAATATGGAGATTCAATTTCGGAGAACCTCAATGACGAGACAGGAACTCGCATAACCCTAAATTATGAAAAAGATACCAGAGTAAATGCCGAAGTATGGGATTAGTCGAGCCATGTTGTAGGGAAAACGTGGAAAGATGAGATTAGAGGGAGGACAAGCGGGAAGGCCATCCTAACCTATGTTTATAGAACTTCCATTGATTGTAGGAACAAAGTCTTAACTTCTCTGACAGGTACATATCACACCCTTAATAACTCAGAGTACACAGTTTAATGGAAGTCTCTTTTGAAATGTAACGAAATGAATATAGTTGGAGGTTAATCGGATCCTTTCATTCCATTTAGACTTTTGTCATGTTCTCGGGTGGTTAGGATAATGCTTAGTTATAAAATCTCATTCTAATGGTTAATGTTAATGTTAACTATATTAAACCCTCTATGTGTTCCACTGTGTTGCGTTTGACTTCCGAAGATCCTTTTCTCTTGGTGGTTATCCCTTTTCAAAGTCAAAGGAGATAGCTTTGCGCACCAATAAAGAAATTATGTATTTTCTTTTGATAAAAGTCACTTATCAAACTTGGCATACAATTTGTGCTTCCTCAATGTTTGAAGAACTATTCTTAAGTGTTCTTCATGTTCTTCCTCTATTTTAGAGTAGACCAAAATATCATCGATAAATGCTAGTATGAACTTGTCTATGTATTGATTGAAAATATGGTTCATCAGGCACATGAACGTGGCTAGTGCTTTAGTGAGTCCGAAAGGTATGACTTTGAATTCGTAGTGTCCATATATTGTTCGAAAAGTTTTTTTTTTTATATCTTCATCATTTATCCTAACTTTATGATAACCGGATCATAAATCCAATTTTGAAAAGATCTTGGCCCCACCTACTTGATCAAAAAGGTCATTTATCCTAGGTAAGGGGTACATGTTCTTAATAGTCATTTTATTCAATTTTCTATAATCGATACAAAGTCTTAGAGTACCATCTTTCTTTTTGACAAAGAGGACTGGTGCCCCCCATGGTGAAACACTCAGTTTGATATACTCTTTGTCCAACAATTCTTGTAATTGTATTTTTAATTATGTTAGTTCTGGTAGAGTCATTCAGTAAGGTTCTTTTGAGATAGGGGTTGAACTAGGTAGTATGTCTATGGAGAAGTCTATTTCCCTTCTAGGAGATAATTTTGGTATCTCATCCACAAATATGTCTCTAAATTCACGTAGGACAACAAAGTCTTCTAACTTTGGATTATCTTCTTTTTCTAACAGATTCATTACTTGGATGGCATAAAATTGACATACCTTTCTCATAAATTTCTTGAGTTGAATCATTGAAACATGTCTAACTGATACAAGTTTATGTATACCTTGGGTTGTTCTAGTAGTTCCAAAATTGCCTTTATAGTTAAGTATATTTGTATAAAAATCTAGTACTTCTTTGTGTTGTTCCAACCAATCCATCCTGATAATCATATCGTAAGATCTCGGTGGTAGGATGTTCAGATTTGTTCTTATATTTTGACCATCTAAGATGAACTCAAAATAAAAAATAAAGTCAAATACTTTCCTTTTAGCTCTTGTTACTATTTGTACCATCCATGGATTTTCATGCTTCAGTTTCTTAATTTTATTTGACTCTAGTACATCAGGAGTAATATAACTTAACGTAGCTCCAAGGTCAATTAAAATAGAAATTCGAGTGTCATTGATTTTACCACCGATTTCTACCACAAAGGACTGGTGGTTAGCTTTCCAACCATCTATGGCTTCATTTATTGATCCAGGTGGATCCAAAACCACTTGAAAATACTCAAATGCAGAAAAGGAGGATCTAGGAATGACCCAAAAGTCTCAGAAGGGTCCCTAGGCTCAAAAAAATGCTTAAAAATCAAATTTCTTAGAATTTGATGAAACCAACTCCATTGTGTCCGGCTCGTTCTCCTGATTCCAACCATATATTTATGTTCTCAAACGGAGCTCGTATGAAGAAGTTATGACACTCTGAATGGTTTCGAAAACAACAACAAAAAGTCAGCCAACAGGTCGTACTGATGATGTCAGTAGTGTAGATGTTGACGTCATCAGGACACATGGTAGCCTGAGAATGTGACATATGGTAGGCCATATAGAGGATGACATTATCCATATGGACGATGACGTCAGTAGGACACATGGCAGGCCTTACAGGTAATGACATCATCAGTACGAATGATGACGTCAACAAGACATGTGGAAGGCTGTACAGGTGACATGTGGCAAGGCCATACAGATGATGACATCATCCATACAGATGATGACATCAGTAGGTGACACGTGGCAGGTCTGTATAGATGATGACTTCATCAAGGGATGTGGCGTCATCCAATGATAGGCTAACATGTGGCCCAATCAGAAGGTGCCACATGTCCCCTTCTAGAAGCCCAACAGTTGGCAGATTCAGCGAAATCTGGCAGATTTATGCCAAATCTGGCGGTTACTACCAAATCTGGAGGAGGTTCACTAAATTTGGTGAACTAGTTAGCGGTTATGCTTACTTAGTTGGGCACGCAAAATGAGGCAAGGGGAGTTGGCAGACACTGCATTGGAATCCATGCCATGAGATGTCCCAGGTGACCTGCTTAGAAATAGGTCGACTTTATACTCAAAAGTTGCAGAATTTCGAGAGGATTCCGAATATGCTCTATGTTTCTTCATAAAAGTAGCTGACTAACAAAGTTAATTCATAAGAGGAGTGGCACGCTTTTTGAGACTGTATGGATCTGATAGAGAGAAGCTACATTGGAATTTGTGCTAGGAGGTGTCCCAGGTGACCTGCTCAGAAATAGGTCGACTTTATACTTAAAAGTTGCATAATTGCGAGGGGATTCCAAATATGCTCTATGTTTTGTCATTAGAGTAGCCGTGTAGAAAAGTGCCTCCAGAGCCCATTTGAGCAAGCCAAGCATACTCGAGTTTACAATCAAAAGTTGCATAATGACATTTTCCAGCCACCTATGATGTCTGTTTTTGCCCAGAATTGCAGATGATGTCTGAGAGCTCTTATGTAATACTTTTCTTTGTAATTTTTAAGCATTTGAGATTAATTAAAGAGAGGTTTCATTATTGGAGTGGACCCGAAGACGTAGCCAGGAAGTCTGGTGCACTCTGTTACCAAATCTTGTTCATATATGGTTTTCTTACATGTTTATGTGCTCATATGCTTGATAGATATTCTTTAATTTTGCATTACAAAGATGGTTAAAAGTTAAAAATTTACATGTAAATAATGGTTAAAAGATCTTGAATTTTAGATCAAGTAAAATTTTCAGATCAAGTTGGTATCAGAGTGAGGTTAACCATTTTTTTTGTGAGTTGATGTTAACAAGATCCAAGCTTCAGGGTAGTGAAGGAGAACATGAAGAGTTTGAACCAGATATTGGTTCAAGAAGAGGAAGGATATCTTCATCAAAAGGAGAAGAAGCAGTTTCTTCTATCCCTTCTGAAGGGGAATTTCTAAAAGATTTCATGAGAATGCAAATGATGGTAGAGGATCTCTATCAAGATCAAAAGAAAGGTGAGCAAGGTGGACCATCTCATACAAAAGATAAGAAAAAAGGAGGTTATGAGGAACCCCCTAAAAGTCCACCAACGTCTCCATCTCTTCTTGATGGTTCTATTCCTTCTCCATTTGAAAGGCAAAAAACAAAAGTTAATCCTAATATGCATCATTTAAAGCTTGATATTAATTTTGATTTACCTATGTATAATGGAGAGCTTAATGCTGAATAATTGGACAATTGGATCCATCAAATTGAAGTTTATTGTAGGAATCAAAAGTTTACTGAAGATGTTGTTAAAATTCAGTTGGATTCTCTTCAACTTGGAGGGACTTCTCTAATTTGGTGGGAGAGTATATCTCAAGAGGATCTTGCCACAAAAGGAAAAATCATTTCCTCTTGGTATGAGTTCACTTCAGCACTTAAAAAGCAATTTTATACATTAGGGTATATGCAACAAGCTATGATGGATTGGCAGAATTTGAGGCAAGGTAAGGGACAAAGTGTGCAAGAATACACACAAGAATTTCAAAAAAGAGCAGTGATACTTGGTATACCTTTCTACACTCAGGAAAATCTTCTCAAATATATAGGAGGATTGCATACTTATTTACGTCATATGATATTGATGTTTAATCTGACTAACCTTGACGAGGTGTGTGTTCAAGAAACTCACATTGAGTCAAAAGGAAAGAGTGTTCATGATGTTTCTTTAGCTGAATCCGTGCAGGAAAAATAAGGCAAGGAAAAGCAGAAAGTTAAACATGCAGCTACAATGAAGAAGGGTGATGAGAGACCTACATGCTCGCATTTTCAAAATCAAGGGCATGAAGAGGCAAAGTGTTGGAAGCTACATCCTAAAATGAAACCAAAGTGGTTTAAGGATCGGAAGAGGAAGCAAACAACCACGATTATCATTGAGGATCTTGGATCAAATTCCGAGGACGAATCAAAGATAACAACCGTGGCTGTGAAAGGTAAATCTATTGTTGATAATGATGTTAACATTGGTTCTTCATGTGCTTCTACTTCCAAAAATGATGACAATTCTAAGGATAGAAAGAGGAATGCATTGTTTCATATAAGAGTGACTACAAAACAAACAAAGGTTGACACACTCATAGATAATGAATCTCAAGTTAATCTTATTTCAGAAGCAGTAGTTAAGAAATTGGGATTAACAACAAAACCACACAAGAAACCGTATCCATCAGGTTGGGTATGCAAAGATAAAAGATTACAAGTAACACAACAATGTGATCTAAAGTTTTCAATTACATCTAAGTTTGTAGATGAGGTTGAATTTGATGTGGTCCCACTAGATATCTCTGGAATTGTGTTGGGTAGTCCATACTTATATGATCAAAAAGCATTCTTCTATCAAGAACATAATCAGTATCACTTGTTTAAAGAAGGAATTGAGTACATAGTGCATTCACATTCATTCAAAAATGTCAAATCATTGGGCACTACACAACAATTAAAAAGGGTTGTTAATGGAAGTCGGAATTTGGCACTTATGTCTATACAATGTAAGGAATAAAAGAATCCTAAGCATGAAAAAGAAGTGTCATTTCACTACAATGCACCTGTTTTAGTTGATAGTGTTTCTATGGTTAAAAGTCAGCATGGTTTGGGTACAATCTCTTTCACATGTTCAATGTTGATATTCAGCTTATTACTAATCAACGATATGTGGTTGGGTTCGACAATGTTGAATGAAGATGTGATTAAGAATGTGATTAATGTACTTAACAATGTCATTGCAGTGTTGATTGTTGTATTCCTGAGTCAGATGTATAGGTTCCAGGAGGAATGGATAGGTTCCCTTACAAACATGTCCTCACTTATTTTTTGAATGATTTCATGCTTTTTGTTGTCCAAAATCTTCTTAGTGGGGAGGTGTGATCTAGGTGGATCCAAAACCACTTGAAAATACTCAAATGTAGAAAATGAGGATCTAGGAATGACCTAGAAGTCTTAGAAGGGTCCCTAGGCTCAGAAAAATGCTTAAAAATCAAAGTTATCAGAATTGAAAGAAACCAATACCATTGCGTCTAGCTCACTCTCCTGATTCCGACCATATCTTTATTTTCTCAAATAGATCTTGTATGAAGAAGTTATGACACTATGAAGTGTTTTGAAAACAACAACAAAAAGTCAGTCAACAGGTCGTACTGATAACGTTAGCAGTACGGACGCTGACATCAACATGACATGTGGCAGCCTGAGAACATGACATATGGTAGGTTGTACAGAGGATGATGTCATATGTATAGACAATGATGTCAGTAGGACACATGGCAGGCCGTACAAGTGACACATGGAAGGTCGTACATGCGATGACATCAACAGTACAGATGATGACATCAACAGGACATGTGGTAGGCCATATAGGTGACACATGGCAGGATTGTACGGATGATGAAATCAGCAGATGACACATGGTAGGGTCATACGGATGATGATGTCAGCAAGGCGTGTGGCATCAACCAATGAGAGTCTCACACATGGACCAATCAGAAGGTGCCATGTGTCCCCTTCTAGAAGCCCAACAGTTGGTGAATTCAGCGAAATCTGGTGGATTTTCACCAAATCTGGCGGTTACCGCCAAAAAATATGGAGGAGGTTCGCTAAATTTGGAAAAATAGTTAGCGGATCTTCTTACTTAGCCAGACATGCAAAATGAGGCAAACGGAGTTGGCAGATGCTGCATTGGAATTTGTGCCAGGAGATGTTCGAGGTGACCTTCTCAGAAATAGGTCGAATTTATACTCAAAAGTTGCAGAATTTTGAGAGGATTCTGAATACGATCCTTGTTTCTTCATCAGAGTAACCGAACAACAAAGTTCCTTCAGAAGAGGAGTGACAATATTTTCAAGACTATATGGATCTGATAGACATAAGCTGCATTGGAATTCATGCCAGGAGGTGCCTCAGGCGACCTACTCAGAAATAGGTTGACTTTATGCTTAAAATTTGCATAATTGCGAGGGGATTCTAAGTATGTTGTATTCTTTGTCATCAGAGTAGACGAGAAAAAAAGTGCCTCCAAAGCCCATTTGAGCAAGCCAAGCATACTCGAGTTTACAGTCAAAAGTTGCAGAATGACGTTTTTCGGCCACCTATGATGTTTGTTTCTACCCCGAACTGCAGATATGAAAGTTGGTTTTTGAGAGCTCTTAGGTAAGCCTTTTATTTGTAATTTTTAAGCATTTGAGATTAATTAAAGAGAGGTTTCACTGTTTGAGTGGACCCGAAGACGTAGCCAGGAAGTCTGGTGAACTTTGTTGCCAAATCTTGTTCATAGATGGTTTGCTTACATGTTTATGTGCTCATATGCTCGATAGATATTCTTTGATTTTGCATTACAAAGATGGTCAATAGTTAAAAATTCACATGCAAATAATGGTTAAAAGATCTTGAATTTTAGATCAATTAAAATTTTCAAATCATTTATCCGATCCAGGCTTCTGCCTATGTCACCCACCATCGAGGCTTCCTGTAAATTATGAACAGTGGCTCGGATTGCTGAAAGTAAACGAGAACAATTCCTCCTTATATGAGGTTTTCCACATTCCCGGCACTTTAATGGTTCGCGGGGGCTGTCCCCAAACTTCTTCATCCCCAATTTTACCGGTTTACGATCGCCTTGTGTATTTGGATGGTTGGAGTGAAAATCTTTTCTCTAAAAGATTTTTGTTGCATTCTGATAAGGAGTTGGATGGTATCCCTTCTTCCGTTGGTTCATTCGATCTTGTTTCTTATCCTTCTAGGCTTTGGGAAACTCTACCCATTGTTTATACTCATCATAGCACATTCACGGTTTCCTAAATACTTCACTCAAGGATTTGGTGTTTTCAAACTCAATTGTCCCTGCAGGACTATGGTAAACAACTTAAGAATCATTGGATATTTACCTTATCCTCCTGGATGTATGGTACAAACCTTAGTAGTTCCATAAATTTATTTATAAGGTCCTCCATCGTCATCTGTCCAAGTCGTAACTCGTAAAATTCTTTTGTTTTCCTTTCATAATAGCTTTCAGAAAGGTATTGTTTCTTGAAATACTTCTTAAAGTCAGACCATTCCAACTATTTCACCTTTAGGCCCTTGGCCAATTTCAGGTCTTTCCACCAAATGTTGGCCTTCCCTTTCAAATTGTATATGGCCATTATGACCTTCATATTGTTGGAATAGTTGTAGATATGGAAGTATATTTTAATGTCTAACAACCACGCCTCAACTTCTTCTCCTTTCCTGGATTCTCCATCAAAGGTAGCTGGTTTAATTTTTTTAAATTCTCCTTCAAGGTGGTCTACTTGTTTTCTTTTTTTGTCTGTTTTAATTTGTCTTCAGCTGAAGGTGTTCCTTCAGACGAACTGTCTCCTTTTTATGTTTCTAGCCCAAATTTCATGGAGTCCCTTTTCCTGACCTCTTTTTCATGGTTTTCCTCCTTTGGTATTTTCATGGTCACTATACTGTGCAGGAAGACTTCATTTATCTCTTATTTTTCTTGCTGTGCTTTCTTCAATTTCTCATTGTCTTCTTTGAAAACCTACAACTCAACAATAAGATTCCTCATTGTTTCCAATACTTTCATAGGAGAGCTTCCGTCACTATTCCGTCTTGGATCTCCATGAAGTCGTTGCTATGGATTTCCTTCCATTCTGATTTCTACATCATTCTGAGATGCCATGATCAACACAAAACATAAAAAAAAAAATGTTTGTAACAATCAAGGTTTATTAGTTTTGCATAAGTAGAATATATGTCAAGAATTTAATGTCACCTGGTTCAAGGCCTAGTGTTGTAAACTTTGCTCTGATACCATATGTAATGATCCTCAACTTAGTCATAATATATATATATATATATATATATATATATATATATATATATATATATATATATTAAGGAACATTAACCTCCAAATTCAACTCTTAGGCTCAAAATGAGGGGAAGGTGGAAATTATATTCATTGTAAATCTCTGATGCATTTTTCTCATAATATGATTATCAATGTCAACATTTATTTCCAGACCAACATACAAGGAGTAGAGTTCCTAAATGAATTAAACCTTCCATCAATCTAACCTTCACATCGGTCCTAAAGCTATCCTAATACTCATATATATATATTTATATATGATTTTGTATTTAGACTATGGAATCTTTAGGACTTACGAACTTAAATTCCTCAATTACTAAAACACCTCTATATTAGTGCGTAACGGTAAATCTCCATTGGCCTAAACGAAACTCGTATACTATGTACAAAGTAAGGAGGGGTTGGGAGTACACCCTTAGTGGCATAGTTACATTTAACATAAAATATTTTAATCTTTGCATGACCATAGTCCCTGAACGAAGTTCCTTGCAACTAACAATTGGTTAAAGGTATATCATTCATTGTTTACATAAAGTTTTGTAAGGATATTACTCCATCTAAACCAAATCGTGTAAACCTTAACTAAACTATCCGATGTCTCAACTAAATGAAGATTCTCTTCGATTCGAAATACTAACTCGAATTACCCTCTTTAATTCATACATCATTAATGTGAAATACATCATTAATGTGAAGATAAATTATCAACAGGTGTGAAAATTAAACTCTGGTCTGACCCTTAATGGAACGCTGTGTGAGTGCAAAAAATGATGATTTAAATTGAACCCTCTGCCATTAGGCTTATGCCAACTTTTTCCCCATCACATGGACATTACCTACCATTGTACCAGTATCCTTTACTCTATGTAATCATGATTTTCTTAGGTTTTGATAACATGCATTAAACATTTGCGCAATTTTTCAAACAAAACACTTATGCATTTCCTTCGCAAGGGGAGAGTGAATGCGTAAAGGCTCCGCCAGGTGGAATTTGACATCCCTACCCATCTGCTCTGGTAATTTCGTGACCCTCCTATATCCTTACAAGTTGAAAGAGTATTCAACTATCATTATAGTGGAAGAACTGTTATTTTTGAGCTCTCGTTATGATTTTCTTTTAACAACTAGTTTTTTGTAGTTAGACATTTATCTTGTGATCCTGATTACACAGGTTACTATGAATTCCCTTCACTGGTAAATGATCCTAGGCCCCTTCGATACCTTTATAGTACCCTCTTTTACTCTAGTACCTATAGTCCGACATCGTCAACTTAGTGGGCTATGGGTTCTTTTTTTCTTTTGTTTGTTTTCTGAGGGTTTTGTAGTGTCTCTCTATTTGTCTTACACATTTACCTTCTCTAATTTTACTATTATATAAATTTCGAATCCTTTTGAGTCCTCATGGAAGTATTAGTCTCTGAGTAAAAACTGATAGGATGAAATCCTACTGGGGATGAATGATTACTTCGGTAACTCCTGACAGGCCACCCGCTAGCTGAAACATACAAAGGGCTTTCTGTAACTTTCATTCAGTAAAACAGGTAACGGAAAATAATACTCGGTAACGAGCAATATACGAGCTATGTCACCTTCTGATTATGTAATGATATTATCTTTTTGAGGGTGGGAGCATCCATTCAAGAGGGGTACTCGATATAAGTAGTGTTATGAGTGAAGTATGTAAGATGAGGAAATACATTTTGGTGATATGTTAATTCAGTACTAAAGATTCTGGCACATATATTTTGGAACAAATGTTGGACTACTATCCTAATTGGTTTTTATATTTGGACTAAAGTATATAATGTATCTCATCTTTTTTTTTTTTTCTTTATTATTTAAATCTTAGCAATATTTATTTGCTTTATTTCGGGTATGTAGGTTTAAGAACAGTGAACAGATGAGATCTAATGACGGGGCCTCTCATTTTTGCGAGGTACCTATCAGATCAATGTTAGCCTCCTCCTCCTATCAGTTTTGAGGGTGACTTCATCAGCTATGTCGTGTGGGACGACCGGTGCTAAGGCCCCAAGTTAAGTATAATTCCTAATCTTCTATAATTATTTCATTATAGACATTTTACTTTGGTGATTCAATTGTGTTTACCTTATATAGGCAATTTACTATCCATTAACAAATACTAATGGATTTTTTCTTTCTTCCTTGTAGTTTTGAAGCTTCCAAACCCTGAGATCTTTTTTTCTACACCCTTTCATGGAAAGGTACTCGAGTTCCTTTTTAACTCTTCAGGGCTTATCGTCCCAGATGCTAATATTGAAGTTTCTCGCTCTGAATACCATAATGTATACAGATAAAAAAAAGACTTCAGTTCCTACTTAGCAAAAGTATCGAAGATGTAACAATATTCGCAGTGGCTGTGTAGATCAGACATATCCTAATTCGTGGTTCTTGATTTGGATTTTATTTTAATACTATAATACAAGAATCTTCTCTTATAATTTGTATAATGAAAATTAAAGCACAAAATGGATTAAGTTTTCGACTTTATCGATATGTTAGTTACTCAATCCTATTTGATCATTTATGGAAAAAGAAGTGCCTATTAACCATATAATTTAGGAAGGTACATTCCTTACTTTTGGCTAATCCTACATTATTGTAAATATCTTTAAAAACCATTTCATTGTGGCTGAATAACATTTGTTGTTTCTTTATTCAATTAAGGCTTAGTTTATACAATAGTCATTACGATACTTTGTTGACTAACAAGAATATAGAATTTGAACTTATCGTTATGCATCCAAATATCTCATTCAGTTCTAAGTAATAGAAAAGAAAACGAGATTTCGCTCCTCTAAAGTTTTGATCCAGAATTTCATTGGCGTTGAAAGGTACATTTGGTTCGATAATTTCTAGAATCTGAAATATAACTAGTTAGGTTTAATTGTTTCCATTTCCTCCTTACCACTTATGGATCTAAATATTTCTAGACTTTTAGAAGTGAATTTAGTAAGTCGTGGGGTTATCACTTTACAGATACAAATATATATATGTGTGTGTGTGTGTGTGTGTGTGTGTGTGTGTGTGTGTGTGTGTGTGTGTGTGTGTGTGTGTATACACAGTCGGTTCCTATTATATGTATATATTGATTTACATAGTTGTATTAGATATGATAAAGAATAGTACAAAATTCATGAGATGCTCTTCAAGAATATAGATATGTAAGGTAGTATGTATTGTTTTGTAATTCTCATATTTATCCCAGAATAGTGGACACTACCCAGTTATTTAAATGTGAACAACATACTCAGATGTATAAAACACGATGGATTGGTAGTAATTCCTAGCATAATTAAAAAGGTAGAGTTTTATTCATACACTTACATAAATATATACAAGCAGACTTGATTGAGCATAGATTTAAGTCTAGTAAGGGTTTATCCATTGCCTATTCCATCCATTTGAAATCTAATTCATAGTAACAACCCACGAGGTGATGATACTAGATATATACATATGAATACCTTGTTTTAGTCAATAAAATGATTCAATAGAAATAGTTAAATTTAGATATAGCAAGTACCATACATGAGATATACGATCATTAAAACAGAAAATGAAAATCATTTCAGTTCAGATTTAATATGTATAGGGCATCAGATATAAAATCATTTAGGCAGAGAAGGATTAGAGTAACATATCTAAACCAACTCGCAGGAATACAAAGGGAACAACCACGTTCCTCCCAACCGTAGACCATAGCAGCCAAAATCACTTACACAGTTCGCCCCCTAGCCTGACCATGAGTCCATGAGGGAGAACATGGAAATACTCCTCCTTAGCAATGTCTTTTCATTCCAGAAGATTCCCCTTGCTTAACACTCAGTCAATAGTGTTCATAACAAAAAGAAAACCAGTAGTCTCTTTTCCCCCATTATATTAGGCAGCGTCCTTCCTCCTCACATATACTATATATAAAAAACCGTCATTTTGCCTAGGTCTTTCTTCCCCCCTTGGAAATTTTTACAGCTTTCTAAATCCATGATTTTTAGGGGTTTCCAATGGCCAAATATCTAATTTTCCACTTGTAACAATCAGCCCAGAGGTAGTTTCAACATTTTCCCCACTCATGGAGTCATGGTCGGCTGATTTTAACATGGTTGTTCCATTTGTCCTACTGCAATTAATATAAAATATCATGTTCTCATAGAAGTGTCATAGTCAAAAAGTTAGTTGGGTCAAATCAGATCCCTACCCAACAGCCATAATAATTTATTACAATTATAAAATTCGAAATTCGGAATTGCCATAAATGGCAAAAAATTTCCAAATTCGAATTTACTAAAAACAGAATAATTTTCCAACAAATTTAAAATTTCAAAATTATTTTATTTTTGGGGATGTCATACAATCGTATAAGGACACAATCAATTTTGAAAACCCAAATATATTAATCGAAGTTTTCAGAAATGCCCAAATGTGTTACGTCCAATACAAACAACGGTCTGAATTTCGCAAGGCTTGGAAAGACAAGAAACAAGACAAAATGAACCAACGGAACAAGGGATATCAACCAACCCCTTTCCAAAATGCAACAAAGAGTTTTCGAAGGAAATATTTTCATTCCAATAACCATAATACCCAAGGAGGAGGTAAACCCGTTAATTTGGGAACCAAGAAGTTTGGGGACAACCCCATAGAACTGTTAAAATGATTGGAATGTGGAGAACCCCACTTAAGGAGGAATTTTCCATATCTAAATTCTGCAGTAAGAACCACAGTTCACAACCTGCAAGATGCCTTTACAGTGGGAGATGTGGGAAGAAGCGTACACAGGGTCAACAAAACCATGGATGGATGACAAGATGACCACCGGTCCACTGTAGTGGAAGTCGAAGGTAAAATTAACAATAATCATGTTTTTGTTTTAATTGATCCAGGAGCTACCCTAAGTTATGTTTCCCTTGGTGTAGTGGATTCAAATAAACTGAAGAAAGTAAGTCATACAAAGTATTGGATAATAAAACTAGCAACACGAACAAAAAGAAAAGCAACTGATTTCATTTATGACTGTGAGTTCAGTTTAGGTGGTCAAAACACAAAGATAAATATGAATATTCTACCCTTAGGGTCTTACGATATAATTATTGGGATGGACTAGTTAGAGAGGCATAAATTAGTTTTGAATTGTTATGAAAAGTCACTCACTTAAAAAGATGAAAACAACATTGTTAGGAAAATATAAGTCATACAAAAAATAGTCCCAGTTAGGAAGATTTCAACAATGCAATTTAAGAAGTGCATGAGTAAAGGTTGTTTGATTTATGCTATCGAAGTGACAAATCTACTAGACAATGAAAATAAACCTAACCTAGAATATTTTGTCATCTTACATGAATTTAGAGATTTATTTGTAGACGAAATACCCGAACTTCCCCTAAGAAGAGAGATAGACTTTTCTATCGATGTGCTGCCTGGTTCAACCCCTATATCTAAGGAACCCTACCAAATGAGTTTACCTGAATTAACATAGTTAAAGATTCAACTACAAGAACTGATGGACAAGGAATACATCAGACCAAGTGTCTCACCATGGGGAGCATCGGTCCTTTCTGTTAAAAATAAATATGGAACTCTAAGACTATGCATTGATTACAGACAATTAAACAAAATGACTATTAAGAACAAACACCCTCTACCTAGAATCAATGATCTGTTTGATCAAGTGGGAGGGGAAAAGATTTCCTCTAAATTGGATTTAAGATCTGGTTATCCGAAGGTTAGAATAAAGGATGGATACATAAGTAAAACAACATTCAGGATGAGATATGGACGTTATGAATTTTTTGTTATATAGTTTGGTCTCACTAACGCACCGACAAATTTTATGTGTTTAATGAATAGCATTTTTAGTTAGTGCTTGGATAAGTTTCTTTTGTAATTTATTGATGATATCCTAGTGTATTCGAAAACAAAAGAGGAACATGAAGAACATCTAAGGATAGTCTTGCAAACTTTAATAAAACACAAATTGTATGGTAAATTTGACAAATGCAACTTTTATCAAAAGAAAATACAGTACCTAGGACATGTAATATCTGAAGAAGGTATTGCAGTCGAACCAAAGAATATAAGAGCCATCATGGAATGTCTTATTCCTAAGGATGTAGCAGATATCTATTCATTCATTGGAATCATCGGGTACTACCGGAGATTTATAGCAGGATTCTCTAAGATTGCATACCCTATCACATCCGTACAGAAGAAGGGGACCAAGTTTAGTTGGTCACAAAAATGTCAGGACAATTTTAATAAGTTAAAATAATTGTTAATAACCGCACCAATTTTGAGGGTAGAAGACCCAGATAAAGAGTTCACAGACTATGTGGATGCGAGCAAAGAAGGTTTGGGAGGTGTCCTAACTCAATAAGGGCACTTTATTTGTTATGAGTCCCAAAAACTAAAAGAACACGAACAAAACTACGTCACTCATGACTTGGAATTAGCAATTGTCATCCATGCATTAAAAATGTGGCGACACTGTATAATGGGCAGAAAAATTCGGTTGCTAACGGATAAGAGTGGTGTGAAATTCTTGTTTAGCCAACTAGACCTCAATGAAAGGCAAGTAAGATGGTTGTCCTTCTTGAGCGAATTCGATTTTGAGGTAAGACACATCAAGGGTAAAGAAAACAAAGTAGAGGAGGCTTTAAGTAAAAGAATTCATGGGCTATTTGAGATAAACATTAGCAGGGAAGAAAGCAACATTGAGTAAAGGATAAATACTACAAGTAATAATTATGAAAAATACATTAAAAAAGTGGAAGATCTACAAAATAATGCATAAAAATTAGACAGAACATATATGCGTTTAGACAAAAATGGTCTACTAAGATTCAAAAATAGGTTATACATACGAGATTCTATTGAATTAAAGTTACCAGTTTTGGACAAAGTACACAAGAAGCCATATTATGGTCATCTAGGATACCAAAAAATGGTATCAACACTAAGGAAATTATTTTTATGGCCTAATATGAAAGGTGAGACAATAGAATACTTGTCGAGTACCTAGATTGTCAATAGGTGACGGATGAACACCAACACCCAGTCAGCCTGTTGTAGCCTCTACCTGTAACGAAATTGAAATGGGAGACTATATCCATCAATTTTATCACAGATTTGCCTAGAACTCAAAAACATAATGATTTAATTAAGGTAGTAATTGATAAGGTTAGCAAGTCTACACATTTTATTCCTATAAAATATACTTATAAAGCTATTAACATCGTTGAAATATTCATAAAGGAAATTTTTTATACTGTATTGTATTCCTAAAATGGTGATTTCAGATAGAGACGTAAAATTTACATCTACGTTTTGGAAAGAATTTTTTGCACGGTTGAATACTAACTTTAATTTCAGCACAAGCTACCATCCACAAACAGATGGGCAGACTAAACGAACGAAACAAATCATGGAATATATGATACATATGTACGTAAGGACAAAACAAAGTAAGTGGGAATACTACCTACACTTGGTGGAATTTGCATACAATAATGGTTACCAGACATCGGCTAAAATGAACCCCTTCGAAGTACTTTACGACAAAAAGTGTACAACTCTGATTAGTTGGGATAACCTAGTTGACAGACTCATGGTGGGACCATAAATGATTTAGGAAATGGAGAATACGGTAAGAAAAGTACAACAAAATTTAAAATGGGAATAGGACAGACAGAAAAGTTATGTGGACATGAAAAGAAGACACCAAGAATTTCATGTTGGAGACCACGTGTATTTAAAAGTCAGAGAAAAAAAAGTTCATTAAATCTAGGAAACCGTTCCAATTTGGTGCCTAGGTTTTGTGGCCCTTTTGATATCTTAACTCGAATTGGACCTCTGGCATATCAACTTTCTCTTTCCACAAATCTGAAAATTCATAATGTATTTCATATTTCTTTGTTAAAAAAATATGTTCATGATCCTACTCACATAATCGATTGGAACATGGTGCAGGTGGAACCTGAAGGTGTGTTCCAAGCGGAACCTCTGCACATTCTCGACAAGATAGAAACAATACAACAAAATAGAGTCTTCGCCCAGGTAAAGGTGCAATGGAAGAACTTTGGTCATGAGGAGGCCACTTGGGAATTGGAGGAAGATTTGCATAAATCTTATCCAACCCTGTTCTAAGAAATGAACGAACACTAAGGATAGTGTTGTACTAAAGGGGGAAAGGATGTAATATCCCCAAAAATAAATTATTATTAAAGTCTAATTTCACTTAGGAATTTATTTGAATTTTTGGAAAATTATTTCCATTTATGAAAATTACAAATTTGGAATTTAGTTAATAGTAATTTATTATTGTGACTGTTGGGCAAAGATTTGATTTTCCCAACCAACTCTTTGAATATGAAACTTGTAAGAAACAAATATTTTTTTATTTATTGCTGAGAGACAAATGGAAAAACCACGTTGAAATCGTGTGACCATGACTCCATGAGTGGGGAACAAGACTGAACTACCTCAAGGATTAATTTTACAAGTGGCAAATCAGGAATTTGGCCATTGGAAGCCCCTAAAAATCAGGGATTTGTAAAGGTGCGAAAAATCCCCAAGGGGAAAAGACCTAGGCACAAGATGTTTTTGGATATATAACATATGGGAGGAGGTAGGATGCTTCCTAGTATCATGGGAAAAATGGACATCTCTTGTTGTTATGAGCACTATTTTCTGACTGTGAGGCAAGGAGAATTGTTGAATCTGAAAGGGGAGCATAGAGAAAAAAGATCTTTAGGGTTCGCCCTCATGGATTCATGGTCAGGCTAGGGGTGAATGGAGGAAGTAGATTGGTTTTTTTGTTCTATGGTTGGGTGGAACTTGGTTGTTCCATTTATTGTCCCATCACCTTGTTCAGATATGTACTTCTATTTATTGTTTTGTTGAATTTTTTTATTTGGTAATGGTTGACAGAATGAAATGAATTGTAGAATACATTTTCTTTTACAATTTGAATTTATTAGTGAGTAGAACTAAGAAACTAATATGTGTGATAGTTGTTGGTGAATCTGTAAAATTTTACTATTCAATTGATGCACCCTATGAATTCCAAAGTAGGAAAACAATTATCAACTTCATTTTGTTATTGATATCTGGAAGATTTGGCATAAGTAAGAATATTGATTCAAGTATAAAGCTTAAAATTATTGCAGATTTCTACAGGTTGACTCTTCTTAAGTGTAGATCTAGAGAAAATACCAGTGTATGCGTTTATAGGATTTCAATAAATATACACTAAACAAAAGTATCACCATGATAAGTAGATCCTATACTAAACCTATAGTTATATATGTATGTATAGTTATTCGCTAGAGGAATATTTCAATTTTACAATTACCAAATGAAAGTTTGAGTGAATATCAGAATCAGAATATGTGTGTG
>ML776848.1:2517309-2530777 GCA_009831015.1 Picea engelmannii | reverse complement strand
TCTAATGCAGATGGTGAAATAAAACTATCTATCGCACCAGAATCAAACAAAATCTTAACATTGACATGATTTAGCGTACCTGACGACTCCACCATGGTGGATTGATGTTCGGCCTGGCAGTTATTAACTGCTGCGTGAATATGATGGCTGCTACTAGCTCTCCCCATTGGCGCCTTTCCTTCTCTGTGGACGAACCCTGATTGTAACTCCGGACAGTCTCGTTCATAATGGGGTCCTTCACATCTCCAACATGCAATACGAGATTGAACCAGTGCACTGTTATGTGACTGATTCCTAAACAAGTTCCTTCCCCTGGAACCCCTGCCCCTGCTCACTGTTCCCTGATAAGGTCGTGGTCCTGTCTGCACTGTTGGCGTTGAACGAGATGTTGCACTCGTTTCCATTGAAATTCCTGCAGCTACTGTCCTTGGTGTGAACCTATTGCCATACGGCGGTGGCCTTGAACCCCCTCCCCTAGGAAATGTCCTCGGGGTCTTTCCTACGAATCCCTGGTGATGCGGAAATGTCGATCTTGCACCCCCAGTCAAATTCATATGTTCTTCCACGTAACACGCACTTTCCACCGCCTCTGCTACTGAAGACAGCTTCCACATCCTCACCATGGCTCTTATCCTGGGGTTCAATCCATAGATGAAGCGCTCTGCCTGTCGTTGGTCGCTATCCATCTATGATACATATTTGACCAGTTCCATGAACCTGATCTCGTAATCTTCTACCGTTTTGTTTCCCTGTATTAAGGCATGAAATGCCCCAACCTGTTGCTCCTCGTAGTATGCCGGCAGATATTTCCGCCTGAACCTTTCCTCGAAAAGTTCCCAAGATACTGTGTTTGCGGTAAGGTGCAATTGTCTTTCCAGATTACCCCACCAATTCAAGGCACTATCCCTTAATTGAAAAATGGCGATCTTCGTCTTTGAATTGGATGCATAGTCCCTTAAGGCAAAACACCTGGTCATGCCTTCTAACCATGCTTCCGCGCATTCACTAGCGCGTCCTCCGACAAATTCCGGAAGTTTGATCTTTTGCAACTCTCGCGTGATGTCTTCAGGTGGAGGTCCTCCCCCTGAATCCCTCGACGCTTCTAGATTATCCGCTCCAGACGGTGGGGGTTCCACTTCAGTCTCTGCCGGTTTTCGCCCCTTTAAAGTCTCGTTGATGGCTTCCAATGAGCGTAGTATGAGGGCGAGTTCGGGCGATGGTGGTGGTGGCGCCGGTGGTGCTTGCGACGATTCTCCCTCGCCTCGACCTCCTCGAGTTTTGACCATCCTGTGTGCTTCGACCTGCATCAACCAGGTTGCCAGGGTGAGTTCCAGGATGTTTTAAATTGGTGCTACTAAACTTTAGAAACAGGGTTAGGCATAAGTTTTCTTTACTTGTCTGTAAACAGGCGTTACTCCATCAGGGGATTGGCTCGGTTAAGGTTAGGTTTAAGCATCTAAGATTCGTTTCGTGGTCCCTACGAAACAACTATTGGTTTTATGACCTATAGCTACATTAGCCATGCGCCTCACTCGCGACTTCCTAGGCTTACGCTCCTGATGAATACGTCGCCTCCTAACCGCTTGTTCTAGTCTAAGTCCTAATGACACCTTGACTAAATAATAGTTAACGTTCAGCCATATTTTATTATTTGACTTTAGGGATCAAACTCGATTAAGGATTAGCACTTAGATCAATTCTAAATTTGAATCTTTTTCTTAGATTCGGGATTTAAATCTTGGTTGATATTCTCATTCCTATATAGTAAGATTTATTTTGAAGAAAATTTGAGGTCTATAAGCGGTGTAGGAAAAGAGGAACCTGAGCCTTGATGACAAAGGTGCTATTGGTAGATGCAAGTATTAGTATGTATTTCATTTTTTTATTGTCATTTGTCAATTACATGGTTTAGCTAGGAATTGATTATTTACTTCCCATTAAGCTGGTTAGTTATAAGTAGCTATCTATTTTGTCGTAAGCTTAAATCATTCTTGATTTCTATACTTGATTGTTGGAGGAAGGTTGTGTTTCTCATCGTATTCTTCTCCATACATTCATGTTTGTATCGACGTACATAATTGATTGATTAGACCTTAATGAGGAGATTATTCCCTATCACACCACGGTTAATCATAATTAATCATGGTTACACCTGATTAATTATATTCAACTATAACACATAAAATGTCAACCATGGTCAACATGGGTAACGCTAATCAACTTATCCAAAGATTAGCAATTATAATTAATATTAGCGATCAAAATCTATCATAAGCATGTTTAAGCATACTTAGCATAAGACTTAAATTTTAACTTATAATTAATCTTATAATTAATCTTATATAATTACTATTTTAACTATAGATTTCAAATTAACTAAATTTAATTACCATTTATCTTTATATATAAATATATATACTAATTTTAATATAAGACCTTTTTTTTTATGATAATTTTTAAAAATAAAATAAAATAAAGGAAAATAACATTAACAAGTATGTGAAATCTAGTATACATTAACGAATATAAATTAAACGCATATAAAATTTAAACTAACGCTGGTACCACATTAAACGAATGTAAAAATTAAACAATTTCGAATGAAGCGCTAAGTTGGCAACGTGGCTGCATGTAGCCCACGTGTCTTTCACAGCAATTTATGGGATTAAACTATTGTCACCCTACTTTAACCCTAAACGAACCCTAAATCTCTCATTTGTCTCTTCATTTGCTGTGCAGGGAGGCGTGAGGCGAATACAGTGCTGTGCAGGGAGGCATGAGGTGAATACCGTGTTGTGCAGGGAGGCGAATACAGTGCTGTGAGCCCGAGGCTGGGCGCTGGGCTTTGGTTTGTATTTGCTATTCGTTTGTTTCTAATCGATGGGTTTTTGATTTATTGTGTGGAGTGCAGTTTCAGGTTGGGCTTGGGGTTTGTTGTTGGCGTTGATTTTGTGTGCTTACTGCTGGTGTATGAAACAACGCTTATATTTTTTTTTACCTATTTTTTTTTAAAGAGTTTGGGTTTGGTGTTGATGTCACGCACTGAGGAGAGCCTTCGATGGAAGAGAATTGGGAAATTTTCTTGTTTATATTGTCGATGTGATGTGAACAAAATGGTGGTATGTCTCTTTGGCAGTTACCTTTCGCGCATTAGGCTCGTAATGTTGTTGGTGTTTGCCCTGCGCGTGCGCACAAATGGTGCTTGTTGTTGGTGTATTGAACTGTGACAGACTTGACATCTGTTGAGCTTCGCCCACGCAAGTTCGAACCCTGGAGTCGTTCTACTGAATCTCTATTAATTTTATAAAGTTCTTTGCGTAATGTGTACATTCCTGTTTTGCTTGAAACTCAAACACTGTTGGACAAGAACGATTGTTTCTATTCAATCCTACTTACAGCTCATTGTTCACCTGATTAAATAAATTAGTAATTTAAACTCTCCATTCTTCCACCATTGCGAACTAATTTGTTTTCTGTTATGGATATAATTAATCAGATGAATCCAGGGTTTGGATCTATTACCTGCACTAGCACGATAACCAAATCTCCCACTATTGACATTCCGACGACCTGCACCACTATCAACTCTCTCTAGTACACAGTTATATGTTTGTATTTCATTTAGGAGCTCCCGCTGATCTACGGAAAAATTTAATCCTTGTTGCCTGCAGATTATGTTGGGTAGTTATAGCTGAATCCAGCATGAAGAAATCTCCGCAAGCTACAACCATTAATGTTTTGATTGGGTTGTCAGTTTTCATAAACATTCTGAGCATGAGTTGCTGTGAAGACGTCTCCAGTTCTCCATTAAGAAATCAACCATTGAACGCCAAACCTTACACTCCTCTTAACGGCCCTGTGTGTGCACGCAAATGGTGCTTGCTGTTTGAGGTTTTCGGGTTGGCGTGGCGCACTGCTTCTCTGTGTTTGAAGAAAGGAGCCCGATGGTTGAGGTTTGGTGTTGGCTCTGCGCGCGCTGATGAAGTGACCTCGAGGTAGGGGCTTTGGGGTTTGGTGTTTGCGTTAACTTTGGCTTTGCGCGCGTGTTTGTGTGTTTTCTGTTGGTGCGCGAAATAGTGCGTGTACAGGTGCTTGGTGTTAAGCAATACAGGCCAAGGGAATGGAACTTAGTATCACATCGAATGGGAAAAACCTGGACAGAGATGCAAAGTCCTGTTTAGAGAGGTGGAAGAACTAACTTAAGCCTGGGATAAAAAGGGTTCTTTAACAGAAGAGGAGAAATCTCTTGTTATAAGTCTTCAAGCAAAATACGTTAACAAGTGGAAAAAAAATTTGCAGCTGAAGTGCTAGGACGAACAGCAAAGAGATTAGGTAAATGGTGGGAGGTCTTCAAAGAAAAACAGCTGAAGGAGAGGCGCAAAGAAAGGCAAAATTTAGACAGTGCCAACTCCAGGGAAGGAGGCAAGTATGACCATATTTTGGAAACAAGGTAATACATGCATTTTCCAGTCTTCCTGATCGGGAGAGGCTATTTTTCCTTAACATTGATAAAGTCTTCTATACTAACCCAGGGAAATTAGTTTCTGAGAATGGTTGAAAGATTTATCTTTGTTTTCTGTTATGCCATGTGCTCTTAAATCTAGGACTCTGTAATTCGATATTTAGATAGGTTTAAGTATTGCAATTTTATTCTACATCTACCCTCGGAATTATAAAATTATTTTAATTATCCAATCTGGATATGTATAGCTGTGAATTTTACTGATTTTTTTTTTATTTTTTTTTTTGCTAAGTGTGATATTCCTATGTTTTTGGTTGCAGGTTAAGTGAAGGGGAATTTGGCAATTTGGCCCATAGGCTCCAGTTTTCCAACAGTTGGCTCTGATACCAGATGTAGGGACCATGATTTCATTAAAGCTACCATGAATTAAAACAGAGCGGAAATTTTGAAATTTACTAAAAATTCGCTTACTCTAGCATATTCACTCCCAGATTTTGATAAATAATATAACATTTTCCATAACAATTTGCATCACAAATTAAATCTACATAACAATTTTCATAATAGGTTAAATACCTCGTTCTGATGTTGTCTCCCTTCGCTTGAACCAATCAGTAGCAGCTTGCTCCTTCGACACACCAAAACCAACCACCCTACCGACCAGTACGCCTGGCCCTAGGACATCTATGGACGTCCTAGCCCTCCGAGCCCAAAACCCCTTAGCCCCGGTGTGCACTGTAAATCCCACTGTTCTCACTCTATCTCAAAGCTCCCCAAAAATCTCCTCCCGTAGACTGCATGAATGAATATCCCTCAAAATGAATCCTCCTCCTTCCCTTATGCCTCCTTCACCACCCTCGAACCTTCACTCCCCACCAAACACCTTATCCATTCATTAAAGCCTTATCTGTTCATTTAGTTCTTTATTAATGGTCTTATTCTCTATTAAATATTCCCTTTAACGTATGGGTTACGTTATCCCTCATGGGATATGTAACCCCATTTAACCTTATTTATATTTTTTATTTATATTTTTTATTATTTTCCCCCATTGGTTTATTACATAATTAATCAATTACTTTATTTAATAATCAATTAATCATTAACCATTAGTCTAATACTTAATCATTTAATGTCTCATTTAATAATTACTCCTTCATTAACCCTTAATAAAGGATTTAATCATACTTCAGCCAAGTATAATCAAAATAATTAATTAATAACTTATAATCAATTAAGGTTATATAATAATTAATTATAATTTAGCAAATGTTTAGGATTATTTATGAAATTATTCATAGTAATAAGAAAAGGGTCATTACAACTGATACATGAAAAACATCGTGTATACGCCTCAAGGAATCAGGCAAGGCTAGTCGATAGGCCACGGGCCCCTTTCTCTCCACAATCTTGAAAGGTCCCACGAACCTAGGAGAGAGTTTAGCTCCCTTTCCAAACTTGATCCAACTCTTATGCGGTTTAACCCGCAAGAAGACTCGTTCGCCGACTTCGTAACTATGGTCGACTCAGTGCGCATTGGCATAACTTTTCTGTCGATCCTGTGCTTATTTTATCCTTTGTCTTATGGTTTGCATCTGCTCTTCCATTTCTTGGATCGCTTCTGGTCCCACCAGGACCCTATCCTCAAGCCGATCCCAACTCAAGGGCGTCTGACATGGTCGCCCATAAAGAAACTCAAACGACGCCATCTTAATGGTGCTCTGGTAACTGTTGTTGTAAGCGAACTCTACGAGAGGCAAGAATTCCTCCCAACGCTTTTGTTGGTCCATCACGTACATGCGCAACATGTCTTCCAAGGTTTGGTTTGTACGTTCTGTCTGTCCGTCAGTCTCCGGGTGATACGCAGTACTAAAATTAAGTTGGGTTCGCAAGGCCTCTTGGAAACTCGTCCATAATTGTCTAGTAAACACCGATCCTCGATCTGATATAATATTTTTAGGCATGCCATGCAGCCTCACAATCTCACTGATGGAAACTCTCGCTATGTCAGGTGCCTGATACGTTGTATGCACCGGAATAAAGTGAGCACTCTTTGTCAGAGTGTCAACTACTACAAAAATCGAGTCGTGTCTCCTTGCCATTAGTGGCAATCCAATAATAAAATCCATCAAAATGACTTCCCATTTCAATTCTGGAATGGCATGTGGTTGAAGTAAACCCGTCGGGTGTCTATCTTCAGCCTTTACCTACTGACACTCGAGACATCTAGCCACAAAGTTGACTATGTCGGCCTTCATTCCTTTGCAGAAGAACAAGGGCTTAAGGTCTGCCCTCATTTTCGTGACTCCCGGGTGAGCCATGTAAACTGCTCTATGAGCCTCGTTCAGGATCAACATCCTCAATTCGTTGTTTGGCAGTACATAAATCCAACCTCTAAACCTCAATAACCCATTGCTGTCAAAAGAATATCCCTCAAATCGTGGTACCATCATAGTGTTTTGTCCGATGAAAACTTTGACTTCCTTGTATCAGTCATCGTCACGTTGTAAAGTGGGAATCTTCTCACGTAGATTCGTTTGAAGAGGTAACACCAAAAATATGTGCGGCCTCCGACTCAAAGCATCCGCCACTCGGTTCACAGTTCCCTTTATGTAAGTAATCTCGAAGTCGTACTGGCTAAGCAATTTCGACCAATGCCATTGTCGCGCGTTCAGGTCGCTTTGCGTAAAAATGTGTTGTAATCCACAATGATCAGTCTTTAATTCAAATTTTCATCCAACAAGGTAGTGTCTCCATACCTTTAAGGCACATACTATGGCTAATAACTCCAAATCATGTGTCGTGTAGTTTTCCTCATGCCTTCTTAGTTTCCTCGAAATGTAAGCGATAAATCGTCCATCTTTCATCAAGACTCCACCTAAACCTTCCTTGGATGCATCACTTCATACCAAGAAGTCAGCGTCCATGTCAGTGACCTTTAGTATCGGCGCTGTTGTCAACAACTCTTTAAGCCTCCTAAACGCTTCCACACATTTCTCTGTCCAAACAAGCTTCTTTTTTTTCTTCTGCAACTCCGTGATCGAACCTTCTATCTTTGAAAATCCCTCAACAAACCGTCGATAGTATCCTGCTAAACCCATAAAACTACGCACTTCTGTGACATTCGTCGGCACAGGCCATTCCATAATAGCCTCAACCTTGGTTGGATCCACAGCGATACCTTCGTCGGAGATGACATGCCCTAGGTAGTGAATCCTTGATTGATAAAAAGAGCATTTGGATAGCTTCCCATATAATTTGTGCTCTCACAAACACTGTAGTACCAAGCGCAAGTGCTCGTCATGCTCGTTCGTTGTCCGAGAGTAGATCAGAATATCGTCGATGAATACTTGGACGAACTTGTCCAAGTACTCGCGGAACACCCAGTTCATCAAACTCATGAATACCCTTGGGGCGTTTGTCAATCCAAAAGGTAAAACAGTAAACTCATAATGTCCAAATCTCGTCTTAACAGCGCTCTTAGGGATGTCATCCTCCTTGATCCGTAATTGGTGATACCCTGATCGCAAATCGATCTTGGAGAACACCTTCGCACCCTTCATCTGATCGAAGAGATCGTCAATTCTTGGTAAGGGGTACTGATTCTTGATCGTATCCTTGTTCAGTTGACGATAGTCAATGCAAAGCCTCCACAACCCGTCCTTCTTCCGAGTGAAAATAACTGGTGCACCCCATGGTGACACACTAGGACGTATCAATCCCAGGTCCAACAACTCTTTCAGTTGCATTTTTAACTCTTGCAACTTGGGGGTCGACATCCGATAAGGCGTTCTCTCTATCGGTTCAGTCCCCGATTTCAGGTCTATAGTAAACTCCAATTCTCTTTCTGGCGACATCCCAGGCAACTCCTCTGGAAATACGTCCGTAAACTCCTTCACCACCAGAAGGTGTTCTAGACCTTCTGCTACTCCCGTTTCATTTAGCACAAGGATCGCATAAAGTTTGCACCCCTTGTGCATACTCTTCCTTAACTGTAAGGAAGAGACGAACCTCAGGGATAATCCCTGGTTCCTTCCTACTATCACTCGTTTCTATCCTTCATCATCGAGTAAGCTCAACCGTTTTGTCTTACAGTTGAGTATCGCCTCATGCGATTCCAACCAATCCATGTCGATCATGACGTCATAAGATCCTAAGATCGTGACATACATGTTGACCCTCATGACAAACTCTCCCAGATTAAGGGCACAGCCCGTAACCTTTCCTCCGACCTTCTGTTTGGCTCCCGAAGCCATCTCCACAAAGCTAAACTCGTCCTGTTCGACTGCCTTTACCTTAATCCTTTTCAGCACTGCACCAAAAATAAAACTCTCAGTAGCACCTGGGTCTATCAAAATACTAAGGGTCTGGTCAGCGACAGTACCTGTCGTCTCGAGCACAGTTGACTAGTGCTCTGCCTGGCGGTTATTCATCGATGCATGAATCCGATGGGCCTTGCCGATATCTCCCACTGTAGTAGGTCTGGCTGATCTGGACACCCTGGTCCTCTCCACAGGATAGTCGCGCTGGTAGTGTGTCTCCCCACACGTCCAACACCCCTTCTTCAGCCCAGTAGTCCTGGTTCCCGAACTAGAATATGACTGCCCACTAGCTTGAAACGCTGATATGTTATGTTGAACAGGTCTAAACTGCTTCTGCTATGGACGACGCTGCTGTTGCTGCTGTGGTCCTCGGTAAGGTGTTCGCTGCTGAGGTGGCAGTCATCGAGGTGTAGTGAATGTGGATCCCCTCTGGAAGCCAGGATATCCCGACGTATGTCTCGCTGGTGTCTGATGCTGCGGCGTACCAGCGGAACCCTGCCCTGCTGGTCTCGATGGAGTCCTGGTCTGACCCCCACTGATAAGCTCCTCCTCTGCTATGAGGGCCTTTTGGACAACGTCGTGCAAGGTTTGAGGCATCAAAATCCTAACCTTTGCACGTAGGCTGTCATTAAGGCCAAACACGAACCTGTTGACCTTGAGCTTCTCAGTGTTCAGATGCGGAGCATACCGAAGCAACTCCATAAAACGTGCCTCGTACTCGGGCATTGTACGACCTCCCTGTCGTAAGGCGTTGAACTCATTGAGTTGATGCTCAATGAATTCCTTAGAAAGATACCTCTCTCGGAACCGTTCCTCGAACAGTTCCCATGACACGTCTTCAACGACCATGTTCAGCTACGGTAGGAGCGTCTTCCACCATAGAAGAGCGCTCCCCTTTAGTTGGAAGACTGCCATGCAGACCTTCGTGCTGGAGGTATAATCGCGAAGTGAGAAGAACATCGCCATATTCTCCAACCATGCCTTAGCGGCTGTGCCATCCAGGGCACCAAAGAACTCGGGAAATTTCACCTTCTCGAGTTCATGGTGAATGCTACCAGTAACGGTCGGTGCGCGTGGTGGAACCTCAGCAGGTGCCAGTGCAATGGCCTCATCTCTGTCCAATCTGTTGATCAGCACCTCGGACATGCACTAGAAAGATCTCATCATCCCCACAACATCGTCAACTGCGATCTGCTCCTGTCCAAGGACATGCTCGCCTCCCTGGGGGTTAGACCCCTCAGGCGTGGATGCTGCTGGAGGCGTCACGCCGCCTCCCCTAGCACCCCGTCGTCTGCCTCCGCGGCGTCCTCTAACCATGATTACCTGCACACAGACAAGCATCTCAATCAACAATAGAATAATCAATACTATCATGTCAACGGAAGATGTAGCGAATCCCAAGTCGCGGGTCGAACCCGCTCTGATACCATATGTAACGAACTGTGTCGTTATGACAACCATTCTAGTAACAGGTGCAAATTTTTTTTTTTTTTTCTTTAAATGTGTGCGCGCGTGTAGAAGTAACAACACACCTAATTGTGCGACGCCCTGGACAACCGACAAGACGCAACCACGATGTTCATCACAAGAAGAGTAAAGGCACTCGACGAGTAACTACAACCAATGTACGACCATAGGCATAAGGTGCACAATGCAACATTTAGGGACAAAAGTAAAACTGACCACCCGCCCGTCCTACCCTGCAAGGTTAGGACCTCCAAGACACATAATCAACACTCAAGCCTAGGTTCCCATCAATTTTAACCATTTAAGGTATCAGGGCTGGTGACTGTTCTGAGGAACATGGAGGTGTCTACATCCCACCCGACACAATAGACCGAGCAACCAACTGACCACAATCAAGCACAACATACATAAGAAGAACAACTGTGCTCCTTACGGAAAGTGCGTGAAAAGAGGACTCCGACAACAGAACCCAAATTCAACATGATTTACATGAACGACAACCCTAATATACTAACTGGAGTAATTTAAGGTAATAAATTCAGGTTATCGCACCACCCATGTTATTAATCAATAATTAATAATTACAATATCGTTGTCATGAAACATTAACTGTCTATCATTGTGTCACAATCTGGACCATGACTTTACAATTATTATACCTCTTATATCCTACGTTATTGCTACAACTACCAATTTAATAATGACCTTACAAGACTAAATCATTCACTAACGTCCAATAGTGATGCACTAAAAATGAGATCATACTTAGGTAAAATCAATTGGAGAAACAACATACAACATAAATTAAAATGGCCACCTAAAATAACAAAATTAAATGACAAGGTTTAAAAGGGCATTAGTGGATGTGACACTATCCATACTTAAAATAACCATAATTGAAGATAGCAATTTATTTAGAGAGGCTCCTGTATGGACATAGCATCATGAATATAGGAATCTTAATTTGAAATACATTACACATCATAATTTTAAAAAGGGCAATCTTATAATATAACAAAATTTAAGAATGATTACAACTAAATGTAACAATTAACTAATAAGTCAATATATAGAAATATAGCAATGACATCTTACTTCTAGGTAACATCCCAATGGAATACCATATAACCTCACCCTTAAAAGTGGCAAAATACCCATATCTAAATGACACTTTTTAAGAAGGACAATATTTGAAGCTGATAGAATTAATAGTGTTGAAAATGTCAATAAAATAATCAATAAATAAAAGTCAATATATGGGAAGGCTTCTCTTTACAATGATGGTAATACAACATTCGAGGTGTTACCACGATAACCAAATCAAGGAACTTGTAATTCAAATCGTATTCAGGGTTGAAGATAGGAAATACTTTCTCTCTTGCAATAAAGGATATATTTAAAAAGGATATGGTCAATACCATTATTAGAGACTTATCTACCTATGATAAATTGTTGGTAAGATGAGTACCCCTTTTTGTTTTATTTATTCCTACACTTCACCATTAATTACAATGTTAATATATATAAATAACATCATAAATATAGGAACATCAAATTGAGAATATCCATATACATCCTAATCAAGATGGCAATCTATAAAATGTTAAAATTCAAAATGATAATAAATAAAAAGGCAGTATTGGGAAATGCCCAACCATTAATATTAATATTAATGTTGCCAAACATTAGGACAACCTTTATTTAAGGGAGTGTATATTATGGAATTACTTTATAACTGTTGTCGGGGATATCAATGAATAACCACATACATCATATTTAAATATGGCAATCTTTAGCAATAAAATTCTAAATGACAACAATTAAAAAGGCCAAAATTTTGGGATGTCAAGCTGTGAATAGTACAAATGACAAGAAGTACAGGTAATCAGTTAATTGAGGATGTCGATATAGGGAAATTCCTCATAAGTAGGTGACATCGATTAAGAAATAACGTTTATATCCAAATTAGTAAAGGCGACTTGTAAAGGGAACTTTTAAACTGGATTACAACATTTAATTGTTGGTTATTAATTACGGCATTCGAATAATTACTTACAGCTTTTAATTATGGAGTGAAAGCAGCATTTTATCATGCCCCAGTATATTGCATTACCCATTACAAAATCTAACGCAACGGTAAACAAAACAACGCAGATGTATACAACTGTAACCGAACGCAACTGTACACACACCCCAAAATGACCGTAACCCAACAAGCAATTCCAGAAACGCAACTATTAAAGTCATGATTAAACGCAGATTAAACATGGTTAACATGCAGATTAAAAACATAATTAAGACGCAGATCAAACATGTTTTGAACGATGATGAAAACACATATCAAAAAAGAATAAAACGCAGATTGAAACATGATCAAAATGTAGATCAAACATGATTAAAACGCAGTTTCAAACCTGATTAAAACGTAATTAAACATGATTAAAACGATGACTAAAACGCAGAATCTTCTACGCCTACCCTGTGCAATGAATGCCAGAAATTACGCCCAAGAGGGTAGCGACCCAACACGTTGATTGCTTACCTGCCCCTCAGCGAGCACGGTCGCCCCACCAGGACCTTCAAAATCCACGGCCTGAAGAGTTGGCACTCTTCCCTCCCTTATCGGGAGTTCGCAACCTACAGTCTCTCCCACACACGCTTCCCCTTTATAACTTGCCTGGGGAAGAGATTCGGAATCTCGCCTCTCGCGAGTCCCGACGTCGAATGTCCCTTTCCTGGATTCCCGAGACCGAGGAAAGTCAACGTTGACTCTTCCTTCGCTTCTCGCCACTCGAAGTATTTCGTCCTCCCACACCCGGACTCTGAAGTCCCGAAATGTCGATCCCGCGATCTCGCCTTCTCGTGGCTTCGCGCCTCGACCGTTAGTCTTCCCCCTCCTGAGACCCGGTTCCCCGAGGTCACGAGGCCCGATGTCGCATGCTCCGTCAATGACCTATGAGTCCCTGATAAAGAAAAAAAAAAATTGTCGGAACTTAAACAATCCATCCTCACGACTTCTGGCTCAATGGCTCAGTCTCTCCCTTTTTCTTTCCAAAGTATTCCGCCTCGATTATGCTCGCACTCTAAGGATTTCTCTGAGGTCTTATTCCCCTGTAATATTCCTTCCTGCTATGGTCACCGTAACTGATCACTCTCTCTTCAAGCAACCCTGCGACTGCACCATCCCGGACTCAACCCGACTGCACCCCGCAGAACT
>ML776848.1:2489237-2508290 GCA_009831015.1 Picea engelmannii | reverse complement strand
CATCTAGGTTGTCTCATCCTCATCATTAATGCGACGTGCCCTTCAGGACGCACTACGTTCTCCATGGGTGCCACTTGCCTTTTTTGCCTCTGTTGCGCGACGTGCCCTTCAGGATGCACCACGTGCTCCAATGGTGCCACTCACTAATTTGTAATTCTTTGTGTGATGTACCCTTCAGGATGAACCACGTGCTCCAAGGGTGCCACTTGCTGATTTGCAATTCTTTGCGCGACGTGCCCTTCAGGATGCACCACGTGCTCCAAGGGTGCCACTCGCTGACTTGACGGATTGGTAGACTCTATAACCCCTAGAGTCAACACTCCGCCAGGTGAACTTGTGGGAGACTAAGGGCTCTAAGGAATAAGGCCCCCAGCTTATTGTGCTCCCCTTAGAATCATCGTGAGCGACTGTCGCAGTCTTCCCTCATGACATCGTGGATCCTCTCGAACTAGGTAATCGTTAACCTACAGTTCGAGCCACGGTGGGAGTGCTAGTAGGGTGTGGCAGGGCTGTTGTCCACACCTCTCCCTCAATCTCTCTGGAACTCGTGTGTGGCCCCTTTACTCCATATGTGAGTCTGGTCGGCAAGCTATCGTCAGCCTGCATCATCAACCATCATGTCACATCATGTCAACCACATATCATAAAATCAATAGCATATGATCAAAACAAAACAATATCACCGTAAATGAAACGACCCAAATAGCCCACTCCCTGACTCAATCCGGAGTCCAAGGGAGTTCCACTGATGCCTCTACATCCTCAAGGTTTGAAACCTTGCACACTCAATAAAACTGAGTCAACAGCACCTGTCTACATCAACGTAGTAAAAACATCTTGTCATATAACTTAATGCATCATAATGAAGGAAAAAGTTTATCATCATAAGAATCCAGATCACTTGCGAGCAAGTGTCCTCAAAGAATAAGTTTGGTAAGTGTGCCAGAGTGGGATGTTACACTACCACAACCTACTAACACTCTCATCGTGGCTTGAACCGTAGGTTAACAATTACCTAGTTCGAGAAGACCCCAAATGCCATGAGGGTAGACTGTGACAGTCGCTCACGATAATTCTAAGAGGTGCGCAATAAGGCAAGGGCCTTATTCCTTAGAGGCCCATAGTCTCCCACAAGATCACCTAATGGAGTATTGACTCCAGGGGTTTTTTATTTCTACCAAATCAATCAAGAAGCAAGTTTCACCCTTGGAGCACGTAATGCGTCCTTAAGAGCACATCGCACAAGAAAAATGGAAGGAGGCAATTGACACCTTTGGAGCACGTAGTGCGTTCTGAAGGGCACGTCATGCAAGGGAAATGGAATGAGGTGAGTGGCACCATTGGAGTACTTAGTGCATCCTAAAGGGCATGTTTCATTGTTAAATAATAAGAGAATTAGAAAACTAAGTGAAAAAGGTGGAAACTTAAAGAAAAAGAGAAACATAAGCAAAAAGAAGAACGACCAACTTAACAAGGAATCTTGCCTTTAAGAACTTTCTAAATTGAACTCAACTAGTAAATTGGTAAGGGTGAAAGTCATTAATTTGTGTAAGGGAATATGGGGATACCTAGGAGCGATTCTAGGAATGATTTTAGGTGGGTGAGGGAAACATGAGTAGTGAAATAATTAATGAAATTCACTTCTGGTGCAACGAAGGGGATGGGTGACACATGTACAGAGAGGATTTTTCTTAACTAAATTATTGAATGATAAATTAAATGGGAATTTGGGAAAAAATTCACCTAGAAATTTTAAAGAAACGAGGGTGGAGGAGAAGGATGGATATCTTCTTTCATGCATAACGTTATGCTGCAAAATTTTAGACTTGAATGACTTAGATTGTGAGAGTTGGGATACCCAGCTCAATGAGGAGTGGTAGCTTAGCCTTGCGAGGCAATCTGGGAGCTAGTTGTTATATGGTTTAGTGTACATGGACCCTTTGCGGCTTGAGGGGATAAGGGGAAAGAGTAGTACCCCTAGCATTGGCTGGGATGTACCATTGAATTTTCATCGGTCGGCAAGCAGGAGTTGCATGGAGCATGCAGGACAACGACTCAGAAAAGACGATTTGGGCATACACATGCTATTATTCTTCATGGTATATTATTATTGACTTTATGCTTTCAATTATGTACATTAACTATGTAAAGAAGGTGTTTGACTTACCATTTTAATTGAGAACTTAAATTCCCATAGCCTTAAGCCTGTTGCTTTACTTGATTCCTTTAGCATTCGATCCTTGATGATGTAATTGTCTTGTTGGTTTTAATTGATTTTTATGAAGAGTTTATGCTTGGTCTTCATCCTCATCCCTATCTCGGCAGTACACGTCTGAGCAGTCGGCTAGGAGCCGAATCGATCGACATTTCAGTGCATAGCGACCTATAGATTCTAATGCCCTACTTTTCTATGCATGGATGATGATCGAAGGATTTTTTCTCCCAGTTTTCTACCCTTGTTGATTGTTCTTGGTTGCTGGATTGTCTTGTGCCTTTTCGAATGAGTACTTATGCAATTGTTATCCTTTCCTTCCATGATCCGCTTATTACCCTCTGCATTGATGAAAATATATCTACGTTTTTAATGAAATGTCCTTTGCGTTGATGAAATGATCTTTGCATCTTATATGAAAGGTCGTCTGCATTTTTAATCCCTTTTTTGATGAATTTACTCTGTGCTTTTATACATCTGGTCTGCCTTTACTTTTCAAATTTTACCTTACGTTTTCACACCTATGGCTTGCGATTTTACCTCTGCACTTTAATTTTTAACTCGATTGACAGTTTATAAATTATTTTGGACTGCGTTTTTTTGGGTGTATTGGCTGGAGATATTGCTTGGGGATACTCTGCAATCTTCTCTTTTTTTCTGCGATCATTACCCTGTTGAGTGCAATTTCGAGGCGTTTTTGTTTTATTGTTGGGCCTACGATTTTTACTAACCACTCAGCATTAGAATTCGGATTTTCATTACCCTTTCTCTGTTGAGAGCGTTGTATAGTTTTAATGTGTGACAATAATATTTGGGAAAGTGTTATGATGTGTAACAATACAGTCATGTATGTATTCAATAGACTATAACCAGCACCTTCCTGGTGGTAGCAAATTACTGTAGATTTTAATTTGGTAGCGATTTTTTATACTGAACTATACACTGCAAATTGTTTTATACATTGAAAGACAACGTGTTAAGCTGTTGGATTAAGGAACAACAATCAATTGGATTTTTACTTATCGGCCTTGGAACTTTTATTACAGCAAACTCGCACATTCACGCACAACAAATTTTTCAAAGCATTTACCCTCATTTACTGACAACGATTGAGCATTAATGGGTCACGATTTCACCTGTCATCTGTGTTTGCGAATTAGATACTCGTTGATAGTGTCTTACCCACCAGCATTCATGTGACTAGAAATAATGTTGCGTATCATATAGTGTTGTGTTGTGTGTCTTTTTCTTATTTATGTTGTGTTACAACTATATGTACCTTGATTAACTCTCAATGATGCCCTAAATTTGATTTTTACTGAGTGATTTCCTGTACACTTTTGATCATTACACAATGATTTTGAATTTTTATTGGTTATACATTGATGATTACACAACAAATTAAATCGTTAGTCAGCGTATTAGGAAGATAGAAGTGATCTCATATCTTAGACCACAATTAAATTGATAGACAACCTATTACAAATGGCAGCAATATTAATTAAAGACAATAATTATATTCTTAAGGTAGAAATCTAGTTTCAATTTCAAAGGAATTGATTCATACTTATCTAACTTTGGGAATGGGAAGAATGACGCAATGAACATTTGTTTAGATAATAATCATTTAATGCGTATGGATTGATTGGTTGCGTAAGGAATTTATTGGGTTGTGCGAAAGTTATAGTCGTCTTGTCGACTTGTCGACTGGGTGCTAGGTTTATCTGTCAGGGGTTGTATAGTTAACTTGATTTGGTAACATGATGTTTTGGCTTCTATTGAGGGTCCCATTATGTTGTTACTCCATGGTTGTTGACACGCCTAACACCGGGCAACAAAAGGATTCTTGAGGAGGGGATCATTGCGTGCCCTATTGGTTAGAGGCGAAGGATAACTTGGTCGAGGTTCTGCTACCCATTATCGGAGTTGATCATTTTAGTTGTTGGCATTTGGGTTATAACACCTTCATGCATTTGTTTGCACACCTTAGAGGTTCCAATACTGGTCGTTGAGGCCATTGCGTCAAGTTGTTGAAGTTGTCCCTTAGCTTAAAGGCGTGGTCATGTTTGCATCGAGCAAGTAGTCATTTCTCCTTGTTGTTTTATGCATGTTTCGCTCAGTTACGCTTGTGCCAATTCATGGATTCATAGTTGTTTGTTGTTAATGCATGTTGTTTAGTTGTAATTTTCGTGGTTGTCCAATTTGAAAAAAAAAAAAATTTGCACCTTCTGCTTCACTTGAAGTCGTAACAAAAGGGGCGTTACAGATGGTATAAGAGTAGGTTCAACCCAGGGACTGTGGATCACTAGAATTTCTACTCCGGTAATCCTTTGAGTTTTAACCTAGAGATAAATAAAACCCTAGCATATCCATGTGGTGATTTTGATTAGAGGATGCCACAAAGGTTTGTGGCGTGGTGTCATGGAAGGAGGTGTGAAGCCTCCAGAGGTGGCCACACCATCAGAGTCTAACCCCCAAGGGGAAGAATAAGTCATTGGGCTAGAGTCAATTGTTGTAAGGGATGATTATGGTCTAACAAGGTCCTTCCAAATATTCTCAAAGGCCTTGATTCACCTTTTGTATTGAGATAAGGCCAGGGTGCCTATATCCTGGAGGGTCCACAACACACCCAGCTCGTACCATTAGTTTTCGCTGCAAACTCAAGAAGGTCAAATTTTTTGAGTTCTTTGGTGCCCCAGATGGTGCAGCCACCAAGGCATGGTGGGAGAGTATGGTGATGTGATTTGTGCTTCGGGATTATACTTCCAACACGAAGATACGCATGGTGGTATTTCAACTGAACGAGATCACTCTTCTATGGTGGAAGACACTCCTTCCCCATTTTAACATGGCGAACAAAGACCTGTCTTAGGAGTGGTTTGAGGAATGGTTCCGAGAAGGGTATCTATCGGAGGAATTCATTGAGCATCGACTGAATGCGTTCAACGTCTTGCGACAGGGAGACCGTATGATGCTCGAGTATGAGGTCCCTTTTTTGATCTGCTTCGGTATGCCTTGCACCAAATTACCCAGAAACTTATGGTCAAGAAGTTTGAGTTTGGAATTATTATTATAATTCAACTTCTACTTTGGGTACCATAATTATTGGATCGAAGAAAGTGTGTTGGATTATGGGGAGCATTTGGATGAGTCGGACCCACTACCATGGGATTTTTGGGCAAGGCCCATTAGATTCATGAAGCAATGAATAACTGCCAGGAAGAGCACCAGTTGACTGTGCTCAAGACATCAGGGACCGTCGCTGACCAGACCCTTAGTATTTGATAGATCCCAGTGCTATCGAGAGTTTCATTTCTGGTGTAGCGCTAAAAGGGATTTAGTTAAATCCAGTCGAACAAGATGATTTTAGCTTTGTAGAGATGGCTTTGAGAGCCAAACAAAAGGTTGGAGGAAAGGTTACAATATGTACCCTTAACCTGGGATATTTTGTCACCGGGATCGACCTATACGTCATGATATTAAGATTTTTTGATGTTGTAATTGGTATGGACTGGTTGGAATCGCATGAGGTGATACTCAACTATAATACGAAATGGTTAATATTGGTCTATGATGAGGAAAAGAGATGCGTGATTGTAGGATGGAACTAGGGAGTTTCCCTGAGGTTCATCTCTTCCTTGCAGCTATAGAAGAGCATGCGCAACGGATGTAATATTTATGCGTTCCTTGCGTTAAACGAGAAGGAATTAGCAGATGGTCTAGAACACCTCCCTATGGTGAGAGAGTTGCAGACGTCTTCTTGGAGGAGTTACCTAATATGCCTCTGGAGAGGGAATTAGAGTTTACTATAGAGCTAAAACTAGGGACTGAACCAATAGCTAGAACACCTTACAGATGTTGACCCTGGAGTTATAGGAATTGAGAATGCAACTGAAGGATTTGTTGCATATGGGACTTATACGTCCGAGTGTGTCACTGTGGGGTGCGCCTATTATTTTCATACAAAATAAGGATGGGTCGTGGATACTCTACATTGACTATCGTCAATTGAAAAAGGGAACGATCAAGAATCGATATCCATTGCCAAGGATTCATGATCTATTTGATCATATGAAGGGTCTGACGGTGTTTTCCAAGATTGATTTTCGATTAGGGTATCAAGGAGGATGGCATCCTTAAGACCACCTTTAACAAGAGGTTTGGACATTACGAGTTTATTTTTTTACCGTTTGGATTGACGAACGCCCCACGGGTATTTATGAGTTTGATGAACGAGGTGTTCTGCGAGTACTTGGAAAAGTTCGTCCAAGTATTCTTGACGATATTTTGATTTATTCTTGGACGATGTAGGATCATGAAGAGAACTTGCACTTGATACTACAGTGCCTGCGAGAGCACAAATTGTATGGGAAATTTTCCAAATTCTCCTTTTATCAATCGAATATTCACTACTTAGGGCATGTAATCTTTGACGAAGATATCGTCGTGGTTCCAACAAAGATTGAGGCTATTATGGAATGGCGTGCATCGAAGAATGTCCTGAAAGTGCGTATGTTCATTGGTTTAGTAGGATACTATCGACGGTTCATTGAGGGATTTTTGAAAATTGCAAATCCAATTACGAAATTACAGAAGAAGAACAAGGAGTTTCTTTGGACTGAGAAATGCATAGAGGCATTTCAGAGGCTAAAGGAGCTATTAACAAAAACACCGATACTAAAGGTCCTTGACATGGACATGGACTTATTGGTATGGACTGGCACATCGAAGGAAGGCTTAGGCACTACCTTTTTGGATGAAAATTTGAACTAAAGAAAGACCACTATGGACTACATCACATATTTACACAAAGTGACTTGAACGCGCGACAACAATATTGGTCAGAATTTCTTAGCGACTATGACTTCAAGATTACTTACACAAAAGGAAAAGTGAACTGGGTGGAAGATGCATTGAGTCAGAGACCACACATATTTTCGATGTTTCCTCTTCAGGTGAATCTACTTGAAAGGATTCTAACATTACAATGCGATGATGACTGGTACAAAGAGGTTTAGGATTTTATCAGACAAAACACAATGATGGTATCAAGATTTGAAGGATTTATATTTGATGACAATGGACTATTGATGTTTAAAAACCATATTTACGTACCACCAAACAACGAATTCAGGAGATTGATCCTAAAGAATTCTCATAGAGCAGTGTACATGGCCCACCCAAGAGTAACGATGATGAGGGCGGACCTTAAACCCTTATTCTTCTGGAAAGGAATGAAGGAATACATAGTCAACTATGTGGCCAAATATCTAGAATGTTAGCAGGTAAAGGCTGAACATAGACATCCAATAGGATTACTACAACCACACACTATTCCGAAATCAAAATGTGAAGTTATTTCGATGGATTTCATTGTTGGATTGTCATTAACGACAAGGAGACATGAATCGATTTTCATGGTAGTCGACACTTTTACGAAGAGTGCTAATTTATTCTCGTGCGTACAATGTATCAGGCACCTGACATAGCTAGAGTTTTCATCAGTGAGATTGTGAGGCTGCATAGCGTACATAAGAGGATTATATCTTATCTAGGATCGGTGTTTACAAGACTATTTCGGACTAGTTTCCAGAGTCCTTGGGAACCCAACTTAAATTTAGTACTACATATCACCCAGAGGCAGACGGGAAGACCGAACGAGCAAACCAGACCTTGGAAGACATGTTGTGCATGTACGTGATGGAGCAATAGAAGCATCGGGAATAATTCTTTCCACAAGTAGAATTTTATTATAACAACAGTTACCAAAGCAACATTAAGATGGCGCCTTTTGAGTTCCTTTATGGGTGACCATGTCAGACGCCTCTGATTTGGGATTGACTTGACGATAGGGTCCTAGTGGGACCAGAAGTGATCCAAGAATTGGAATATTAAATGAAAACTATAAGACAAAATATCAAGGAAGTGTAGGATTGGTAGAAGAGTTATGTCGTTGTGTGTCGTGTCGACCATAGTTACGATTGGGCGATCGAGTATTTTTGTGGTTGACACTGCATAAGAGTTTGATCAAGTTCAGAAAAGGGGTTAAACTATCTCCTAGGTTCGTGGGTACTATGATATTATGGAAAGGAGAGGCTCGTGGCCTAATGACTAGCCTTGCCTAATTCTTAAAGCATATGCACGATGTCTTTCATGTCTCTATTTGAGACATTATGATTAGTAATCCTACCCATGTTTTGACTTGACGACCTTACGGGTATCAGATGAGGGTGTGCTCATGGATGAGCCAATCTGCATCCTTGATCAATGCATTCGACAACTAGGACATCGAACAATAGATGAGGTCAAGGCACAGAGGGGCCACTTTAGTCCACACTCGGCAACCTCAGAGGAGTTATATGATATCCGCCAACGGTTTCCATTTTTGTTGGATAGATAGACTTATGATACTATGATACCTATTATTTGCCACTTTTTAGTGTGAAACTTTGGGACGAAGTTTAGACTAAGAGAGGGGTGTATGTAACATCTCGCTCTTGCATGCACTGAGTGAACTTATTCTTTGAGGGAACTTTTTTACAAGTGATCCAGATTGTTATACTATTGGTCGTTAATTATTATTATAAGGCATTATGGATGTGATTATATGTTATTTTGTTGTATTGACTCAGACAGGTGCTATTGACTTGGTTTTCGTGAGTGTGAAGGATTTTGGACCTCGAGGATGTTGAGGAATCGATGAAACCCTTGGACTCTGGATTGAGTCAGGGAGTAACTATTGGGTTTTATTGTTGTATATATGGCATATGTGCATCTGATTATATGTTATGATTATGGATCTCATTTTTGACATGATTCATTGATGATACAGGCTGACGATAACTTACCAATTGTACTCACATGTGTACTAGAGGGGACACGCATGACTACCAGAGACGTTGAGGGAGAGGTGTGGACAACAACCCTGCCACATCCTACTATCACTCCTATCGTTTCATGAACTGTAGGTTAATGATTACCTAGTTTGAGAAGGCCCATGATGTCGTGAGGGAAGACTGGGACAGTCTCTCATGATGATTCTAAGGGGCATGCAATAAGGCAGGGGCATTATTCCTTAGAGGCCCTTAGTCTCGCACAATATCACCTGACAAAGTATTGACTCTAGGGGTTTTTTATGTCTACCAAGTCATTCAAGAGGCAAGTTTCACCCCTGGAGCACGTAGTGCATCCTGAAGGACACGTCGCATAATAAGTACGAAAAGAGACGAGTGGAACCCTTGGAGCACATAGTGCATACTAAAGGGCACATCACATAAGGGAAATGGAATGAGGTGAGTGGCACCCTTGGAGAACCTAGTGCGTCTTGAAGGGAACGTCACATTGTTAACTAATAAGAGAATAAACCTAGATGGCCTGAGAACGAATAACGTGATAAGAAAGATTTAAAAATATTTTCCCTAATAAAATGTCACCCATCTTCGAAAATTAAAATCTAATTATAATGTAATACTTGTGGTAATAATAATAATAATAATAATAATCATTAAATATGTGACAAAAAGGGGGTAATAAACTTGATTAAATTATTAAAATCAAATTGTTGAGGGCTTTAAAAATTTAAAAGGGAAATGATTGTTTTGTTACACATGCTAATTAAAATTTATTAATTAAAAAGAAAAAGAGGGGAAAAGATCATTTTCTACACTTACTAATTTTAGTTTAGATAAAAAGGGAAAGAGGAAAATTTAAAAGAATTATGAAACTAAGGGAAAAAGGGGAAAACAAAAAGAAAAAGGGAAACAAAAAAAAAAAGCAGAATGGCCAACTTAGCAAGGAATCTTGTCTCTAAGAACTTTCTAAATTAAAATCAACTAGTAAATTAGTAAGGGGGGAAGTCATTAATTTGTGTAAGGGAATATGGGAATACCTAGGATCGATTATAGGAATGATTTTAGGTGGGTGAGGGAAATAGGATTACTTAAATAATTAATGAAAATAATTTCTAGTGCAACGAAGAGGATGGGTGACAGATGTACCGGGAGGATTCTTATGAATTAAATTATTGAACAATAAATTAAATGGGAATTTGTAAAAGACGTGACTTAGAAATTCTATATAAATGAGGGAGGAGGAGAAGGATGGATCTCTTATGTAATGTGTAACGTTATGCTGCAGAATTTTAGACTTGAATGACTTAGCTTGTGGGAGTTGGGATACCCATCTCGGTGAGGAGTGGTAGCTCGACCTTGCGAGACGAGATGGAAGTTAGTTGTTCTCTAGTCTAGTATGTGTGGTCCCTTTGCATCTCAGGGGGCTAATGTGGAAGAAGAGTACCCCTAGAATTGGATGGGAGGTACTGGTGAAGTCTCATAGGTGAGCAAGCGGGAATTGTATGGAGTGCGTGGGACAACGACTTAGAGAGGATGACTTGGACTACAATGTGCATGCTCTTATTCTACATGGTAGATTATTATTGAATTTATTCTTTCAATTATGCAATTTAACTATGTAAAGAAGGTGTTTGACTTATCATATTAATTGAGAACTTAAATTTCCATAGCCTTAAGCCCACTGCTTGACTTGATTCCCTTGGCATTTGATCCTTGATGATGTAACTGTCCTGTTGGTTTTAATTGATTTTTAGGAAGAGTTTAGGCATGGTATTCGTCCTCATCTGTAGTTCATCAGTCCACTCCTGAGCATTTGGTCAAGAGCCGAATCAACGATCATCACTTCGGTGCATAGCGACATATAGATTCTAATTCCCTATTTTTTTATGCATGGATGATGAGTGAAGGATGTTCTTTCCCAGTTGTCTACCCGTGTTGATTGTTCTTGGTTGATTGATTGTCTTGCACCTTTGTGAATGAGTACTTCTACGATTGTTATCCTTTCCTTCCACGATCCTCTTATTACCCTCAGTGTTGATGACTCTATGTTTTTAATAAAATGTCCTCTATGTTGATGAAATGATCTATGTGGCTTAAATGAAAGGTCGTCTGCATTTTAAATTATTTTCCTGACTAATTTATTGTGTGGTTTTATACATCTGATTTTCCTTTACTCGGCAAATTTTACCTTATGTTTTCACACCTATGGCCTGCGATTTCACCTCTGCACTTTAATTTTTAACTCGGATGGCTGTTTATAAATTATTTTGGACTGTGTTTTTTTGGGTGTATTGGCTGGAGATATTGCTTGGGGATACTCTGCAATCTTCACTTTTTTTTTTGCAATCATTACCTTGTTGAGTTAAATTTCGAGGCATTTTTATTTTACTATTGGGATTGTGATTTTTATTAACCACTCAATATTAGAACTACGATTTTCATTACCCTTTTTCTGTTGAGAGCATTGTACAATTTTAATGTGTGACAGTAATATTTGGGAAAACATTATGATGTGTATCAATACATTTGTGTATGTATTCAATTGACTATAACCAATGCCTTCCTGGTGGTATCGAATTGTTGTAGCTTCTAATTTGGTAGCAATTTTTTATACAAAACTATACACTACGAATTATTTTATACATTGACAGACAACATGTTAAGTTGTTGGATTAAGGAAAAACAATCAATTGACTTTTTACTTGTCAGCCTTGGCACTTTTATTATAGAAAACTCGCACATTCACTCATAACAAAATTTTCAAAGTGTTTTCCCTCATTTTACTGACAACGATTGAGCATTAATGGGTCATGATTTCACCTGTCATTTGTGTTTGCAAATTAGATACTCATTGACATCGTCTTACCTACCATCATTCATATGGCTACCTACATTTTCACTCTCTCACTCACTCAACAAACAAACAATAACAAGAGACACATCCCTTCTTTGTGCCAGCCACTCCACTCAACACATCCCATAACGTAGGCAGTTCCATTCATGGATTTATTAATATTATCTACTTGCGAGTCATTTATAAATGTTGTGTAATATTCTACACCTGTGTTTTAGCATTTTGTTACTCATTATTCCATATCTTTATATAGATGCATTTCGTATATATATAATTGTGTATCATATAGTGTTGCATTGTGTGGCTCTTTCTTATTTATGTTGTGTTACATATAGTGTTGTGTTTGTATGTCTCTTATTTATTTATGTTGTGTTACATCTATATGTACCTTTATTAACTCACAACGATACCCTAAATTCGATTTTTACCCAGTGATTTCTTGTACACTTTTCATTATTACACAATGATTTTGGATTTTTATTGGTTATACATTGATATATATACATTGATGATTACACATCAAAATAAATCGTTATTCAACATATTTGGAAGATATAGGTGATATCATATCTTAGACCACAATTAAATTGATAGATAGACTCTTACAGATGGAAACAATCTTAATTAAGGACAACAATTATATTCTTAAGGTAGAAATCTAGTTTTAGTTTCAAAGGAATCAATTCATACTTATTTAACTTTGGGAATGGGAAGAATGACGCCAAAAAAATTTGTTTAGATAATAATAATTTAATATGTACAGATTGATTTGTTGCGCAAGGAATTTTTTGGGTTGTGTGAAGGTCATAGTCATCTTGTCAACTTGTCGATTGGGTGCTAAGGTTAGTTATTAGTTATTATATAGTTAACTTGATCTCCTAACGTGATGTTTTGGCTTGTGTTGAGGGTCCCGTTATGTTGTTATGCCATGGTTGTTGATGTGCCTAACACCAGGCAATGATAGGATTCCCGAGGAGGGGATCATTATACGCCCTATTGGTTAGATGCGAAGGATAAGTTGGTTAGTGTTGTGCTACCCATTGTGGGAGTTGATCGTTTCACTTGTTGGCGTTTGGCTTGTAACACATTCATTTTTTTGTTTGCGCACCTTAGAGGTTCTAGTACTAGTCATTGAGGCATTTGTATCGGGTTGGGGACTTTTCCCTTATCTTGTAAGCGTGGTGATGTTTGTGTCAAGCGGGTAGTCATTTAGATCATTGTTGTTTTATGCATGTTTCACTCAATTTATCTTCTGTGAGTGCGTGGATTCATAGTTCTTTGTTGCCAATGCATGTTGTTTAGCTATAATCATCATTGTTATCCTGTTTAAAAATAAAAATGTTTCACCTTCTTCTTTGCGTGAAGTCGTAATGAAGGGGGCATTACATAAACCTCACCATCTCATTCAACCTTGTTACTTGTATAACTCAGGCGTGAGTCAAGTTCCCTCTAACCACCAAGTTCAAAGGTTTAACGAAAAGCGAAATGCCAAGAAAGAACACTAAAATGACATCTAGTAGGTGTTGTTAGTAATGCAATAATGGTCAAGAATAGACTTGTATACCTTTCATAAGAGATAAAATGGAAAAATATAGGTAAAACCTATGTTAATCAAACTCATGATTTCAGAAAAATACACTCCATTGACCGACTTTAAAATATAGGAAGTATGGATATTTATTCATAGAAGCCTATGGTAAGGAGCGTATGTCTACCAACCTTTTCAACGAATATATTTTTCTTGAATATTTAAAGTATAGCCAAGAAAAGAATACATTTGTAAGGGAAGGTGTTGTGGTCATACTCCTTCATTGGACATTGACTTGGAAGGTATGAGGTTTTGGTTGAAAGAAGGAATTCTGGGTTAGGATAGATTTCCTATAGGATTGTGGAGATAACCAAATAACAGTTCTTTCATGGATATATAAATCTCCCATCATTTGAGACGACTTTGGGGATATGTACCAAATTAATTTAACAATATTGGATTCACGAGAAGGTTATGAACTTGTTGCTAGCAAATACAAGTTTAAACAATTTAATGTATCAGAGTAAAAGGTAGTAATGCACCTATCATATATATTTTTATTTAGGTAAATTTGGGGTACATTATAGTGCAACATTATTTCACTAAGCTTCTTCTCTTAATTCCTTAATGGTATAAAAAAACATGCATAAACTTAACCAAGTCTTTAGAAGGTCATTTTCAGATCAAGTGGTATGAGAGCAGGTTGACAATTGGTTTTTTGAGTTTGCATGATTACTAGGGAAAATATAAGTCGTGGTGGAGGATATCTTATAGAAGGAGATCGAGATATTGGATTAAGATAGGGGATATCTCAAAGCGAGAAGATGACATCGGAAGAAGTTCTTTCTCAAAATGAAAGAGAGTTTCAAAGAACTCTCTTTTTCCTATCAAAGATGGTAAACGTGTTGTATGATGATTACTTGGAATGGAATAGACCTCTTCAAGGGGAATATTCAAAGAAAGCCAAAAGTGAATAAGGAAAGGATCCTACAAACTCTCCTCATTTACCTCCTTCATCTGCATAATATTCTTCTTCTTATTCTTCAAGTACAAGTTCAAATTCTACTACAAGAAAACATTCTCATAAACATAAGCATGATATGCCATTATTTAAACTTGATGTAAATTTTGTTATTCCTATGTATGATGGTGAAGTTAATGTTGAGAAACTTGATAATTGGGTTAGGCCGATGGAGGTATATTGTAATGTGAAGCAAATCAAAGATAAGTCAACCAAAATTAGATTGCCATCCTTTCATCTTGAAGGCACAACTCTCATCTGGTGGCAAAGTAAAATGCAACATGGAACTCAACAAGTTGGTAAGATTTTTCCATCATGGCATGATTTTATTTCCGCACTTAGAAAATAGTTCTATCCTTTTGGATATAAGGAAAAGACATTAAATGAATGGAAAAGTATTAATCTAAGAAAATGACAGTCAGTGCATGAATACACACATGAATTTTGTAAGATGGATTTGATGTCAAATGTTCCATTCACTACACAAGAAACTCTTATGAAGTATATAGGAGGTTTGCCTGCTTATATTTGTAATGTTTTTTTTATGTTTTGAGCTAATAATATGGATGATTTTTTTGTCCAAGCAACATACATTGAAATAGGAAAAATTGGAGCTAGTGTATCAGGGGAATCATTTTCAAATAAATATGAAAAAGGCAAAGGGAATGGGAAGAAAGTAAATTCAACGACAGTAGAGAAAGAGAAGCTCTCTTGCAATTATTGAAAGAAAGAAGGGCAGGATGATGAGCATTGCTGGCAATTGTAGCCAGCGAAGAGACCAAAGTGATTCAAAGAGAGGAAAGGAAGGCAAATAGTTGCAACATCAACATGAGCAACAAACTTGGGTTATGATTCAGGTGATGAGTCTAAAATTACAACAGTTGGTTTAACATGTAAAATTGGTGATTGTTTTGATTCAAGATGTAAATTGTTTCGTATAAGGGTCATAATGAAACATACTAAGATCGATACATTGATAGATAGTGGATCTCAGTCTAACATAATTTTAGAGGAAGTGGTTAAGAAATTGGTATTAGAAACTAAGATGCATCACAAACCTTATTCACTAAATTGGATATAAAACTATCACAAATTTCCCATAATAAATGAATGCATCATATAGTTTTCAATTACATCTAAGTATGTGGATGAAGTAACATGTGATCTGGTCCTGCTAGAAACATGTGGAATGGTCTTAGGAAGCCCTTATTTATAAGATCGTAAAGAAATCTTCTATATGGAACACAATCAATATCACTTAATTAAAGAAGGCAAAGAATATGTTGTACATGCTCCTCACATAAAAGAAAAACAATCTCTTGTCACAGTGGAACAATTAAAGAAGGAATATTATGGAAGCAATACACCTATACTTGTGCTAAGTAAAGAAGTTGATCTTAAGCATGAACATGAGATGGTTCTGAGATGGGAATTCAGTGATACTTTGCTTCAAGATAAGTTAATGTCATGTAATTGAGTCAAACATATTGGTTAATTTACAATCATATTTTTAATGTTATTGTTGCTAATGATTTCTACATGGATGGTAGTGGATTCAGTAAGATGTGAACGATTTCAAACAATATTCTTTGAGTTTCTATGGTTATTATGCAACTGATTATGATGACATAGTTTAAAGACAAAGGACAAGTGGTGATGCCTATCCCACACTTGATGACTGGTTAATATCCTTTTGGAGGACAAAAAGGTTTTAGTGGGAAGGAATGATACAAAATGGATTGATGAATGCCTAAAAATAGAAGTTATCAAAATCAGTCGAAACTAATCCCATCGCATCAGGCTCGTCAAGTCGATTTCGACCATATATGTTTTTAAACAAATGGACACTATATGCAAACATTATGGTGTTCTGAAGTTAAAACCCAAAAGCCAAAAAAGACAAAGTCAACCAGTCAAAGTAAATGGTCAAAGTCAATGATCAACGGATGACATCATCATGACATGTGTCAACACCAGATGCTGACATGTGTCAGTCATTTTTTTAATTTTCAGGGATGACTTGGACTAGTACAAAAGTGACATGTTCCATTGTAAATAAGTGACACATGGCACTATAAGGATGCTGATAGGTGGTAGGATGACGCATGGCATGGTATAGACATGACACTTGGCACTCTACAGATGTGACATGTGGTTGTACAAACTGATGACATGGTAGGTGACTGGGTAGTGATGTGGTAGTATGAATGATGATGTGGCAAGGTCATAAGATGACATGGCAGTCGTACAGTTGACATGTGGTGAATGATGTGGCGATGATGTGGACTGCACATATTGACACATGGTATTCCATATGATGACGGGGCAATCATACGAATGACACATGCCAACTAATGTGGAGATGACGTGGACTATACAGACTGACATGTGGAAGTCTGTACCATGACGTGGAAGTCATACGGATGACACAAGGGATTCATATGATGACTATGCAGGCTGATGTGGTGAGAAATGATGTAGCACGAGCCAATGATGAGGTGACATGTGGCCCAATGAGGAGGTGCCATGTGGAAACTTCTAGAAGGTCAACTAAGTTTGGCAGCTCCACCAAATTTGGCGGAGATCCTCCAAATCTGGCAGAATCTCGCTAAATCTCACTAACTAGCTCTAAGTTTGGCAGTTGTCACTAAATTTGGAAGAGTCTGTCTTATTTAGACGGGCATGGTAATTGAGAAAAGCTAAGTTTTATGGCATGCAAAACGAGGTTGTATGGACTGTACGGATCTTAGAGGGTGTATGATTGGGATTTGTGTCGAGGGGATGCCCCAAGATAGTATTAAGAAGTAGGTCAAATGTATACTCAAAAGTTGTAGAATTTCGAGAGGATTCCGAATATGGATTCTATTTTTGCATCTGAGTAGACGAACAAACAATTTCTTCCAGATCCCAAGGTGTCGAGCCAAGCATAACCGACTTCATACTCAAAAGTCTCATAAATTCCTATTCCACCCAATGGTGATGTTTGTTTCTCTCCAGAAGTTGTAGATCTAAAAGGTGGTTTCAGAATCTCTTATGTAAGCCTTTCCTTTGTAATCTTAAAGCATTGAATATTAATAAGAAAACTTCCCCACTAAGACAAATGCCGGAAGATGTAGGAAAAATTCTGTCGAACTACATTATCAAGATTGTTGTTATGGTTTGATGTTCTTATTGTTAATTTGTTTTTCTTTATGTGTTCATATGGCTGCACCATTCTTTCATTAATATTATTCTCTTAGTTCCTAAATGGTAAATCAACTCATGCATAAAGTTAGCCACGTTTTTAAAAGATCATTTTCAGATCAACTATGTTGACTAAGGAGAACATATTTAAGAAAAAGAATTGGAAGGAGACTATTGTTGGGGTGTAGGGTTGACCTAGAGGAACCCAACTCAGATAAGTTTTCTAGGTGAAGGGAAAACCTCGAGGAAAAAAAAGAAAAAAAGAGAAGGATTCATTGGGGTGGAGGGAGAGAATTGAGGAAACAAATTGTCTAAGGTAATTGTAATTTTTATTGGGGTATAGGGTTCATCTTGAAGAACCAAACTAGAAAAAACATTTTGGGTGAAGGGAGGACCTTAAACAACTGTTAATGAGGCTAGATTACCTTTACTCCATGGTAATTAACTTGTGGTCCTGATTTAGAAATAAAATCCATATTGTACCTTGTCTAGTTCACATTGAAGAGTTACCATAACTTCGCTATTTTTAATTCAATGGAGCCTTCACTCCTCCCCATTTCACCCATAGGGAGGATCATAATATTTCAACCCCATTAAAAATATGTTTCCTTCAATGATTGTAGTTATAGTTATAACCACAAATCATGGTCCCATCTATGGTTGCTAATAAAAATGTCGAAGTAGTCCAATGAACCAAGGTCCCATGTACAAGGGTTGGCTTCAACAACAAAGTTATTCCAAGAGGCTCGTTGATAGTCCTATGCCTCATGTGATTATTGATCTCCACGATGAAGTATCGAAATTCCCATGTGAAAGTACTAACTACAACGCTAAACAAAACTAAGGAAGTTGAAAATAAACTCAATCCCTAGCCCCTTGTCCAGGTTCTTATGTTGACACCCCTTTGATGGCTCCTAAGCTTAGTGAATGGTTGAGTATTATTCTCAAAATACCTAGCACAGTGATGTAGATCCAAATAAGTATAATTCATACTGTCCAAAAAAATCTCCCACTAAGTTGTAAATGATTAGTTATGGATCTCAAAAGAATAATACCTCTAGAGAATATGGAAGTTGACTGCCACAATTTATAATGGGCTCTTAATTTCCCTCAATGTTTCTACATAAGGTGAAGTAGAATCATAAAAAAGAAGGCGAAGTAGAATCATCAAAAAGAAGGTTAAAGTAGTTCTCTTTTAAAAAGTGGGAACTATCTATGTACAAGTTATCACAAGCATCATCTAAATCCCACTAGGCATATATATCTTGATTACAATCCTAAATGATGAAAATATACATGCCATGAATGTTATAGCTCTTAAAATTCTCATAATATTTATAAATTTCAATCCTCTTTTAAAAAGTGACAATTATCCATGTACTAGTTATCACCAGCATCATCTAA
>ML776848.1:2460547-2483654 GCA_009831015.1 Picea engelmannii | reverse complement strand
AGGGTTTAGATTCTGAGCTAGGCGATGATTGGTTAAGGGTAATGCCTAATGTTTTAGTCAGGTACTGAAGACTTAGGGCTAATTAGGCTGACTCCATCATCCACCTTTACCGCGACGTGCCCTTCAGGTCGCACCATGTGCGCCAAGGGTGCCACTCACCTCTGGAATTCCTTTTGGCGACGTGCCCTTCAGGATGCACCAAGTGCTCCAAGGGTGCCACTCGCCGACTAAGTTTCTTCGGTGCGACGTGCCCTTCAGGATGCACCACGTGCTCCAAGGGTGCCACTCGTCGACTGAACTAATTGGTAGACCTCTATAACCCCTGGAGTCAATACTCCGCCAGGTGAGCTAGTAGGAGACTAAGGGCTCTAATGAATAAGGCCCCCGCCTTATTGCGCGCCCCTTACAATCATCCTGAGCGACTATCGCAGTCAGCCCTCACGGCATCGTGGGTCCTCTCGAACTAGGTAATCGTTAACCTACAGTTCGAGCCACGGCGGGAGTACTAGCAGGTGGTGGCAGGGCTGTTGTCCACCCCTCTCCCTCAACCTCTCTGCAATTGTGTGTGGCCCCTTTACTCCATATGTGAGTCAAGTCGGTAAGCTATCGTCAACCTGCATCACCAATAATCATGTCAGAATGTCCTCATCAAATCCTCAAATCAAATGAAACATCATAATAAACATATCAACCCAAAAGCACACTCCCTGACTCAGTCCGGAGTCCAAGGGGGTTCTACCGATGCCTCTGCATCCTCAAGGTCAAAACCCTGCACACTCAATAAAACTGAGTCAATAGCACCTGTCTACATCAATTAATAACACATCATGTCATCTGTCAATCACATCATAATCATATATAAAAGGTCTAACATCAAAAAGGGTCCAGATCATTTGCGAGCAAGTGTCATCAAATAATAAGTGTTCTCAGTGCACCTGAGCGAGATGTTACATACACCCCCTCTTGGTCTAAACTTCGTCCCGAAGTTTCTCAGTAAAAAGAAAAAATAAAGTATCACATTATCATGAGTCTATCCATCAAACAAAAATGGAAACTGCTGACGCATATCATCTGCGTCCTTCCAGGTCGCCGAGTGTGGACTCTAACTGTCCCACTGGACCTTGACCTGATCTAACATTCGACGTCGTAACTGTTGAACGTGATGATCTAAGATGCGGACCGGCTCAGCCATGAGCACTCCCTCGTCCGATACCTGCAAGGAACTTAGGTCAATCACATGTGTAGGATCACTAATATAATGTCTCAAAACAGATACATGAAAAACATCGTGCATACGCCTCAAAGAATCAGGTAAGGCTAGTCGGTAGTCCACGGGCCCCTTTCTCTCCACAATATTGAAAGGTCCCATGAACCTAGGAGAGAGTTTAGCTCCCTTTCCAAACTTGATCGAACTCTTATGCGGTTTAACCCGCAAGAAGACTCGATCGCTGACCTCGTAGCTACGGTCGACTCGGTGCGCATCAACATAACTCTTCTGTCGATCTTGCTCTTCTTTAATCCTTTGTCTTATGGATTGCATCTGCTTTTCCATTTCTTGGATCGCTTCTGGTCCCACCAGGACCCTATCCTCAATTTGATCCCAACTCAAGGGCATCTGACACGGTCGCCCATAAAGAAACTCAAAAGGCACCATTTTTATGGTGCTTTGATAACTTTTGTTGTATGCAAACTCTACTAGAGGCAAGAATTCCTCCCAACACTTTTGTTGGTCCATTACGTACATGTGAAACATGTCTTCCAGGGTTTGGTTCGTATGTTCTGTCTGTCCATCTATCTCTGGGTGATATACAGTACTAAAGTTAAGCTGGGTTCCCAAGGCCTCTTGGAAACTCATCCAAAATCGTCTAGTAAACACCGATCCTCAATCGGATATAATCTTTTTAGGCACGCCATGCAGCCTCACAATCTCACCGATGAAAACTCTCGCTATGTCAGGTGCCTGATACGTCGTACGCACAGGAATAAAGTGACCACTCTTCGTCAGAGTGTCTACTACTACAAAAATCGAGTCGTGTCTCCTTGCCGTCAGTGGCAATCCAACAATAAAATCCATCGATATAACTTCCCATTTCGATTCCGGAATGGCATGTGGTTGAAGTAATCTTGTCGGGTGTCTATGTTCAGCCTTTACCTGTTGACACTCAAGACATCTAGCCACAAAGTTTACTATGTCGGCCTTCATTCCTTTCCAAAAGAATAATGGTTTGAGGTCTGCCCTCATCTTCGTAACTCCCGAGTGAGCCACGTAAACTGCTCTATGAGCCTCGCTCAGGATCAATATCCTCAACTCGTCGTTAGGTGGTACATAAATACGACCTCTAAACCTCAATAAACCGTCACTATCAAGTGAATATCCCTCATAACGTGGTACCATCATTGTGTTTTGTCCAATAAAATCCTTGACTTCTGTGTACCAGTCATCATCACGCTGTAAGGTGAGAATCTTCTCATGTAGATTTGTCTGAAGCGGTAAAACTGAAAAGATGTGTGGCCTCCGACTCAAAGCATCTGCCACTCAGTTCACTGTTCCCTTTATGTAATTAATCTCGAAATCGTATTCGCTAAGCAATTCGGACCAACGCCGTTGTCGCGCGTTCAGGTCGCTTTGCGTAAAAATGTGTTGTAGTCCACAATGATCAGTCTTTAATTCAAATTTTCATCCAATAAGGTAGTGTCTCCAAACCTTCAAGGCATATACGATGGCTAATAACTCCAAATCATGCGTCGCGTAGTTCTCCTCATGCCTTCTCAGCTTCCTCGAAATGTACGCAATCACTCGTCCGTCTTGCATCAATACTCCGCCTAAACCTTCCTTGGATGCGTCAGTGCATACCAAGAAGTCTGCATCCATGTCAAGGACCTTTAGTATCGGTGTGGTTGTCAACAACTCTTTGAGCCTCCAAAATGCTTCCGTGCATTTCTCCGTCCAAACAAACTTCTTGTTTTTCTTCTGCAATTCCGTGATCGGATTTGCTATCTTCGAAAAACCCTCGACAAACCGTCGATAGTATCCTGCTAATCCCATAAAACTACGCACTTCCATGACATTCGTAGGCGCAGGACATTCCATAATAGCCTCAACCTTGGCTGGATCCACGGCGATACCTTCGTCGGAGATGACGTGCCCTAAGTAGTGAATCCTAGATTGATAAAAAGAGGATTTGGACAACTTCCCATATAATTTGTGTTCTCATAAACATTGTAGTACCAAGCGTTAGTGTTCATCATGCTCCTCCGTCGTCCGAGAGTAGATCAAGATATCATCAATGAATACTTGGACGAACTTGTCCAAGTGCTTGCGGAACACCCCGTTCATCAAACTCATGAATACCCCTGGGGCGTTTGTCAGTCCAAAAGGAAAAACCGTAAACTCGTAATGTCCAAATATCATCTTAAAGGCAGTCTTAGGGATGTCATCCTCTTTGATTCATAATTGGTGATATCCAGATCGCAAGTCGATCTTGGAGAACACCGTCGCACCCTTCATTTGATCGAATAGATCGTCAATTCTAGGTAAGGGATACTGATTTTTGATAGTAGCCTTGTTCAGTTGACGGTAGTCAATGCAAAGCCTCCACGATCCATCCTTATTTTGAATGAAAATAACTGGTGCACCCCACGGTGACACACTAGGATGTATCAGTCCCAGGTCCAACAACTCCTTCAGCTGCATTTTCAACTCTTGCAACTCTGGGGTCGACATCCGATAAGGCGTTCTTGCTATTGGTTCAGTTCCTGGTTTCAGGTCTATGGTAAACTCCAGTTCCCTCTCCGGTGGCATCCCAGGCAACTCCTCTGGAAATACGTCCGCAAACTCCTTCACCACCGGAAGGCGTTCTAGGCCTTCCGCTACTCCTTTTTCGTTTAGCGCGAGGATCGCATAAAGTTTGCACCCCTTGCACATACTCTTCCATAACTGTAAGGAAGAGACGAACCTTTTAACCCGTCTCTTTCCTTCATCATCCACCAAGCTCAACCGTTTCGTCTTACAGTTGAGAATCGCCTCATGCGTTTCCAACCAATCCATACCGATCACGACATCATAAGATCCTAAGATCGTGACGTACAAGTTCACTCTCGTGACAAACTCTCCCAGGTTAAGGGCGCAGCCTGAAACCTTTCCTCCGACCTTCTGTTTGGCTCCCGAAGCCATCTCTACGAAGCTAAACTCATCTTTTTCGACTGCCTTTACCTTAATCCTTTTAAGCGCTGCACCAGAAATGAAACTCTCAGTAGCTCCAGGGTCTATCAAAACACTAAGGGTCTGGTTAGCGATAGTACCTGTCATCTTGAGTACAGTCGACTGGTGTTCTGCCTGGCAGTTATTCACCGCTGCATATATCCGATGGGCCTTGCCCATATCTCCCATGGTAGCGGGTCCGGCTGATCCGGACACTCTGGCCCTCTCCACAGGACAGTCGCGCTGGTAGTGCGGCTCCCCACACGTCCAGCACACCTTCTTCGGCCCAGTAGTCCTGGTACCCGAAGTAGAAGAGGACTGGCCACCGGCCTGAAATCCTGGTCTGTTCTGCTAAACAGACCTAAACTGTTGTTGGTGCTGTGGTCCTCGATAAGGTGTCCATTGCTGAGGCGACGGTCACCTAGGTGTAGTGAACATGGATCCCTTCTGGAAGCCACGATGTCCCGGCGTATGTCTCTCTAGTGTCAGATGTCGCGGCGCCCCCGATGAACTCTGCCCTTTGGGTCTCGCTGGAGTCCTGGTCTGACCCCTGCTAAAAAGCTCCTCCTCGGCTATGAGGGCCTTTTGGACCACATCATGCAAGTTTTGAGGCATCAAGATCCTAACCTTGGCGCGCAGACTATTGTTAAGGCCAAACACAAACCTGTTGACCTTGAGCTTCTCTGTGTTAAGGTGCGGAGCATACCAAAGCAGCTCCATGAACTGTGCCTCATACTTGGGCACCGTACGACCTTCCTGTCGTAGCGCGTTGAACTCTTTGAGATGACGCTCAATGAATTCGTCAGAAAGGTACCTCTCTCGGAACCATTCCTTGAACAACTCCCATGACACGTCTTCCACAGCCATGTTCAGCTGTGGCAGGAGCGTCTTCCACCATAGAAGAGCGCTCCCCTTTAGTTGAAAGACCACCATGCGGACCTTCATGTTGGAGGTATAATCGCGAAGTGCGAAGCACATCGCCATATTCTCCAACCATGCCTCAGCGGCTGCACCGTTCGGGGCACCAAATAACTCAAGAAATTTTACCTTCTCGATTTCACGGTGAATGCTACCTGTGACGGCCGGTGCGCGTGGCATAACCTCAGGGGGTGCCGATGCCCTGGCCTCGTCTCTGTCCAAACGGCTGATCAGAGCCTCAGACATGCGCTGGAAGGATCTCATCATTCCAACAACATCACCAACTGATATATGTTCCTGCCCAAGAACCTGCTCGCCTCCTTGGGGGTTGGACCCCTCAGGCGTGGATGTTGTTGGAGGCGTCTCGCCTCCTCCCCTAGCACCTCATCGTCTGCCTCCACGATGTCCTCTAACCATGGTTACCCGCACGCACACAATCAAATCGATCAGAAATAGTATAATAAAACCAACTCATGTCAACGAAATCCGCAGCGAACCCCAAGTCGCGGGTCGAACTGGCTCTGATACCATATGTAACAAACCTCCGAGCTAAGGAAAACTATTCAGTCGACCGGTGAATTTTTTTTTGTTAAGGTGAGTGCTCGTGTGTAGAAGAAACAACCCCCTCGACTCTAGGTCAACACTCCAACCAACAAGATGCAAGTAAGACGAACACAATCAAGACGACCTGACATATCATAGCGACGACAAGAAGCAAACGCCCCCGTACAGGAGGCGGGCAACTAATGACTGTAGGTAGAGACCGACACCAGGGGTTAGGCACAGTACTGTCACAGAATGAAAGAATCGATCAGTAGAGTCGCAGTAGTGGAACTATGCCTTTAAATAGCCCAAGACTACTGATACGGCTCAGAATGTGTCGCAAGAGTGGAACTGTGCCTTTAAACAACCTGAGACTCTTGATACGACACTGGATTCATTCCACTGGATTACACCCAGACATACACACTAAGCTGCAAGAGGGGTTTATATCCCGCCCGACACGACAGACTACACAATACAAACCACCAAGTACTTACAAGACCAGGGACAACAATAAGCACGACGCAATGCATTTTCTAATAATTTCCATAATGAGCAATGACATCCATACCCTAATGGTAAGCCCCCGACGTTACATTCTCCTCATTAGCTTGCCCTTCCTACCCATTTATTACCAGACATTCTAATAACCTTACAAAAATAGCATTGCAATTTTAAACCTCGTCATTGGCATTTCTACTTAAACAATATTAGCATGACAATCCAACATCATCTACAACATTTCAATTAAACCAATAATACCATTGCGATCTAACATCATCGCAACATTCATTTAACAAATATTAACCTCGCAACTTAAGCATCTCCTTTAACATTGCAATTTAAAAAAAACAAATATCATTATTGCGATTTAAACAAGAATCACCATTATACTTATGCAGAGGCTAAATTGCAGTTCAAGCGTCATCTTTAGCATTCAGTTAAAACAATATTGACATTGTCGATAACAAATATAATCATTGCAGTTTAACAAACATTATTATTTCGATTCAACATCATCCCTACATCGCAAATTAAAACAATATTATTATGTGATTTAAATAAGTGTTACCATCGCAATTTCGCCAATATTAAAATTGGAGTGAAACTTCATCCTTAGCATTCAATATAAGCCCTATTAATATTGCCATTAACACGTATAATCAATGTGAATTTAACAAATATTAATAAGTCGATTTGACAACATATTAACCATAACCATAATTCTCATAGTTAATAATGACCTTAGCAATAACACTATTTAATATATCGCAGTTAAGCTCCATCATTAGCAATCAACATAAACCATATTAACCCTGCCACTAACACGCATAATTATTGCAAATTTAACAATACCCATTTATTCGATTCGACATCCTATTGACCATAACAATAATACTATTTAATATTAAACTGTTTAAAATACCAATGTCATTAAAAGCTCATAGATGGAAACTAATAATAATTAAAAATGCTGATATCAAGGAAATGAAAAACATTTTAAGGGACAAACTCAGATTAACATCCTATGGACAGTATCGATGGTGCTAAACTACATTAATGCGACCCCCAAGTAACGACCACTTGGCAGCTAATCAGGATGACCTGGCATGCAAGAGATGTTACGCATTATGCAGCTGGAAAATGCATTTTTTTTTTTTTTTTAATTTGGACGTAGAGCAGCTGCGTGCTGTCAACCGCACACCCGCCAGTGAAATCCTGCAGCAGAGCGTTGGGCAGCGTGTGTGGCAATTCGCTGTAACCGTAGCTATCACCCAATCCGTCGTTTGTGCCTCCAGCATTCAATGCCTCTATCACTAGGCCAGCGCGTACCCTGGGCAACCGATACAGCGAGAATCACGGGAGGGTATAGGGACATTAATCACCCAATTCGGTCCTTGAGAATCAATTGATGCGTGATATGTGCTTCCATTTAATGAGTTGGGTGGTTAGCCTTAGGATATGGACGAGGATAATGTAAAATGGATTTTTATTTTGGGATAAATTAATAGGTGGAAATTCAGGCATGATAAGCTTAAAACAACTACGGAATTTAGCGTGGTTGAATGTTTATGTTTTTGCAAAGTATTATCATTAAAATTAGGCATAGGTGAAATCCGATGTTTACTGTCTAAATTTTATTTTTAAATGTGTAAACCAATTCAGCTTCATAAAAATATCCAAACACCTAACATTTGTAATAACCAATGAAACGCTCAATTTCATCGAAGCTCGAATTTCTAATTAAATTAAACAAACTCTTCTACCAAATACTAAAACCAACTAACGCTTTTACATTAAATCTGAAAATTTGAATAAATTAACATTTTAAAAACAGAAATTTTCATCATAACTGAAATCAATATGGTTAAGTTTATTATAATTGAAATCGAATTTCTTACCTTCCCAACCCTACCACATTGGATGCGTTTCTCGTCATTTCAATAAATTTCTCCTTATTTTTAATTTGACGGGGCGATGCTCCTGATATTTAATTTCTTTGCCGTCATGCACAGGAAGGAAGACCTCGCGCCTCGGGAGATGCAAGGGCGCTGAACACGTTCCAGAAGGACTTCCCTCATACACCACGTGTTTTCCATATAGCCATAAGACTGTTGCTACAGTGAGGCCGAACACGCTGTCTCAGAATCGTGGGTTCTGCCCAAACTAGAAAGAGTTACGCCTGTCACTTAAAGTCGATTGGCAGCCCAGCGGACTCACTATGCTCACAGTCATCTTACGACCACCCACTCAGCGCAGGATGGAAGAAAAACGGGGCAGTTATGGTGTTTAAAGGGAGCGCAGGCCTACCCAGAGAAATTGGGACGAGAGCTACAGGCCAACACATGGAACTTATGAACAGGTGCTCTTCGTCGAGAGGTGTATGACAAATATTATAACATAACAGCCAGCAGTCCCCACCAGTCATCCTTTGTGATGAGACTTTCTGAATCCTAGATGGCGGTAATTACCTAAAAACTTAACGGAATGCCATTCCCACGAACCTTCAACAGAGCTACACATTGTCGCGGCATGTTGTATTAAGGAAGAAATCAGTAACAGCTGTATGGGGTTTCGCTTATACCCCAGGAAGTAATACCAGGTAAAATTCGGCGGTAAAGGTGAGTTTAAAGGTTTAGCGTGTTCAACTTGGTGCTATACTCCAACGACAGATCAACTCAGTCTCTCACACAAATGGGCATTCAGACAATATTTAGTAATCGAGGGCTGTTGCGTTACCTACATAAATATGTGACCTAGATAGTTAAGGCGTCCAATAACCAGAGATATACTCGGTTATAGTAGACTCATTCATCAGTATTGTATACAGACCCATGGTTATTGCCTATCTTTTATCGATACGCCATTCCACAGCTTATCAGTTGTGTTTTTTACAAGGACCTAAGTAATATAAAATTGTACCTAAATGCAGCTATTAACCCTGTCAATTGAGAGATTTAAAATGCAACACCAGTTACGTCCATAGCTTATCAATTGTGTTTTTACAAGAACCTAAGTAATATAAACTTGTACCTAAATGCATCTATTATACCCTTTCAGTTGAGAGATTTAAAATGCAAACACCAGTTACGTCCATTTCAAAGATAATCACTGAGTAAATCATTAAGACAGCCTATCAATCCATGGCATAATTTTACTGCACTCTATTATACTAAAAGAGAAACCATACCGTTGCCTCAAGCTTGCCGAAGGGAACTCCTGTGCTCTTGCCGCTCCTGCTCCTGCTTGCCGACCGCAATGAACTCACCTGTACCTCCCAGCCAAATGCTAGGGGTACTCTTCTTCCCCCTCAGCCCCCCAAGCCGCAAAGGGGCCACACACAATCAGAGAGTAACTAGCTCCTCATCTCGCCTCCAAGGCTGAGCTACCACTCAAATCTGTTGAGGCTTCCCAACTCCTACCAGAAATCAGTCAGTCTCTATTCTCCAGCATAACAATCCCAATCTCAGCAAAAGTCCCTTTCTTTTTCCCTCTCCCATCCCTTTATCCCCTCAAACCCTAATTCCCTTTTTACTTAGGTTTTCCCCCCTTTTCCCTTTTGACTTTCCTAATTTTCTTTTTAGTTTAATTCGTTTATAAATTTCACTTTTATTTTTATTTTATTTTTAAATTCAAGGGTATGTGCGCTCATTTATTTTTTTATTTATTATTTATTTCCCCTTTTTCATTTTATTCGTTTATATATTTCATTTTTATTTCCCTTTTCCACATGCTTAACTTATTGGTTTATAATTTGTTTATGATAAAATATACATATATATATTTTCATTTTTCTTTTAATAAGCATGCTTTCATCATTTAATTTACCATTAATATATCTGTATTTTAAGGATTAAAGAGAGATTTAGGCGATGGTGAACCAGTATAGGGGAAAAGTAAATGTTTTACAAAAATGAATAAAGAGGATTTACGAGGAGGGATGGCGACGTAGTAAAGTGAACTAGACAAGTATATGGAAGATGGACACTGGAAGATCCAGGCGATGGAGGATAGTTTTATTAAGTAGACAAGGGTAAAGAGAGGGTGATGGTCTAAGTTTTTGTTTTCCTTCCTTTTTTTTTTTTTTTNTTGTTAAGGCCACACTAAAATTCCCCCCCGGTTTCTAGAAGGTCTTAGGCTTAGGGTTTAGATTCTGAGCTAGGAGACGATTGGTTAAGGGTAATGCTTAAGGTTTTATTCAGGTGTTGAAGACTTAGGGCTAATTAGGCTGGCTCCATCATCCACCTTTACCGCGACGTGCCCTTCAGGTCGCACCACGTGTGCCAAGGGTGCCACTCACCTCTGGAATTCCTTTTGGCGATGTGCCCTTCAGGATGCACCACGTGCTCCAAGGGTGCCACTCGCCGACTAAGTTTCTTCGATGCGATGTGCCCTTCAGGATGCACCACGTGCTCCAAGGGTGCCACTCGTCGACTAAACTGATTGCTAGACCTCTATAACCCCTGGAGTCAATACTTCGCCAGGTGAGCTAGTAGGAGACTAAGAGCTCTAAGGAATAAGGACCCTGCCTTATTGCGCGCCCCTTAGAATCATCGTGAGCGACTGTCACAGTCGGCCCTCACGGCTTCGTGGGTCCTCTCGAACTAGGTAATCATTAACCTACAGTTCGAGCCACGGCGGGAGTGCTAGCAGGCGGTGGCGGCAGTTGTCCACCCCTCTCCCTCAACCTCTCTGCAATTGTGTGTGGCCCCTTTACTCCATATGTGAGTCAAGTCGGTAAGCTATCGTCAGCCTGCATCACCAATAATCATGTCAAAATGTCATCATCAAATCCTCAAATCAAATGAAACATCATAATAAACATATCAACCCAAAAGCACACTCCCTGACTCAGTCCGGAGTCCATGGGGGTTCTACCGATGCCTCTGCATCCTCAAGGTCAAAACCCTGCACACTCAATAAAACTGAGTCAATAGCACCTGTCTACATCAATTAATAACACATCATGTCATCTGTCAATCACATCATAATCATATATAAAAGATCTAACATAAAAAAGGGTCCATATCACTTGCGAGCAAGTGTCCTCAAATAATAAGTGTTCTCAGTGCACCCCAGCGGGATGTTACAGTTGTGCGTATCATTTTGTCTACATAATGTAAAAGGTAGGCATGGAAGTAGAAGAATCAAAGTTCTTGAAGATGTTAAGGGAACAATTTTAAGGGGGAAGAGAGTCCTCACACTACCATTCCAATCTAGGAATGATATTTAAGCATTATTGTGTCTAAAGGTAGGCGGGGAAGTAGAAGAATCAATGTTTTTGAAGATGTTAAGGGAATAGTTAAAAATGAGAAGAGAGTCCTCACATGAGCATTTCACTCTAGTAGCGAATTTAAAGTATCATTATGTCTAGATAATGTAAAAGGATCCCACCACAATTCCACTTTAGCAATGAGTTTAAAGTATTGTTATGTCTAGATATTGTAAAAGGTAGGTGGAGAAGTAGAAGCAATTTGAAATGTTGAAATCACATTGAGAAATCAAAACATGGAGGTTCAAAAGTAAGAAGCCAAAGTGGGGAAGTACAAGTAATTTGAAATATTAATATCCAAATGAAAAATAAAAACATGGATTCCCATAGGTAGGAAGTTAAAGTTAAAATTTCAAGGAAAATTGAATGTGATGAGTTAATGCCCTTAATGTCCAATGATAAAAATCTTTGTCATGACACAAAGGATTCTTGCTCATGTGACATATATCCAAGCTTTAAAACTCAAGCATCTCCATAAAATGTTGAAACAATAGCTCCTCCATTTTGCATGGGCATTTTACAAGAAGAATAATAATCAAAAGAACATGAAAAGGATTACAACTTGAGATATGTAAGCATTTTAAAATAGAAAAATAAGTTTAAAATATATGGAAACAAGATGTTTTGGTTAAAAAATTCAAAACTATAAGTATGTAAGTTATAGTTATAATGAATTATAAATATAAGTGTGGTCCATGAGGAATGTCCCTTATGTAAAATATTGATAATTATTTTATTTTTATTATAAATATAAGGTAAAATATTCATAACGTTTTTACTTTTATTATAAATGTAAGTGTGGTCCATGAGGAATGCACTTTAGGTAAAATATTAAAATAATTGGTAGGCACCCACTGATGTGTTTAAGCATAACTTCTCTCCTTAAATTAGCTCACTAATACTATCACTTAATAAACAAATTATGTCTTAACTTATTTATATGTGCATTTTATATTACTCCATAGAGTTTATGACATGGACAATAGTTTATTTTTTCATGGTAAGGTATATTTTCTATATAAGTTGAATAGATCATTCGTGAGGACTAAAAATAAAATGGATAGGTAATTAATTAAAATCTAAAATAAGAAGTTTTCATTATGTTTGGGATGCTTAGGTTAATGTGCATTTCTACACATATATGTATATGTGTATGCATGTAAAGTGTAATTTCCTATTAAAGAAGCTTTACATCATTTTTTTGGATTAAAACAAGTTTAATCCATGTTGGAAATATTGTTTATAATGCTTAGTGTAAATTTCTAGAGAAGGATTAAGGCCAATATGTTATTAGCAAAATGTTTATGTAAATGGTGAAGTAAACTATGTAAATGAAATATTTTATAATCTATAGTGAGAATGTATATAATGTCATCCATAAAAAGTAAATAAAATAAAATTTTATGAGAATGGTAAAAGAAGAAAGAATAAGAAAATGAATTAGCAAAAAATACATAAAATATTTTACAAGTTAAGTGAGGCATACATATAATATAATTATTGAAAATAGCTAGAAGGAGAAAGAGAAGGGGTTATGATTTAACGAGAGCTTATGGAATTGGTCGTATGAATTAAGAAGAGTTACATAACAATTAATTGACACCAAGATCCTATTATGAAATTATTGGGCTTCTTTGTCACCACTGACAAATTTTGAATGCCATTGAAAACACTTTGATTGAATGCACCATTATTGATGTAAAAACGTTATCATCGATAACATGACCTTTATTGAAAACCTACACATTGAAATCTTTACTATTAACATATTTCCCTTCCTCAACTAGCTCATTGATAACTTACACATGTACTAATATTTCATCTCGACAACTTTCTTTTCAAATACTTTCCTTGTTGGCAAAGCTTTTACTACCATCAACATTTTTTTCTTTTCAATGTTTTGCATTTCAATCATTTCATTATTAACCATTCTTATAGAAACCATGCTTGGTTGATCATTATCCTTATGCCTTCTTCTTGATCCCCTTGAACCAACCATAATTCCTTGGGACTTGATGATATTTCCATAACTCATTGGCCTCTTCTCTACATTCTGATTTAAATTTTGGATTATAACCAACTCCTTATTATGATATTTTTGGTGCCCTAAAACTTCTTTTGTAAGAACTTGTCCTTTTAAACAAACTCTCAACAATTATTATGTACATTTGTGGGTCTCCATAAGTTTCCTTTGCAACATGTTATCTTTCTCTAACTCATGCTAAGATTTTGGAACTAGCCCTTCACTAATATATAACACTGGTAATTCCTCTTCTTTCTTATCAATCATGGAAGCTACACAATGCTTTAGATTATTTGCATTGATAATATATTAAATTCCCATATATGAAGGCAATTCTAGACATAAATAATTTTCTCCCACCTATTGCATAATCTTGAATGGACTACAACAAATGGGTTTTATCTTATTTCTAAGGTATTGTAGGTACTTTGTACTAATGTGTATCCTAACTATATCCCAAATTGATATATAAATGAGGGACTTATAACCCACACACAACAACATAAATATCTATAGAAATAAAAATAATCGATTCTCTATTACGAGTCCAATTTTGAGTCCAAATCTTCTTATTTTTCAATCATCAACAACCATAAGAGGATGGCTCTATTTCAAGCATGGTACTTTGCTTTGCTCCTTGCTTGCAAAAATTATTAAATATACAAGCCTTTGTTCAACATAGGCACCCAAAAGATGGAATGATCATACGTCTTATCACACATCTGAAATAAGAGTTAGAAATAAAAACTCTAATTCAAATTTTCCAATTGAAGGGGAATTTTTCTCTTGAGATGTGCTTACTCAACACTGATAATTATTTAGATACTTGTCACCATAATTCAAACATATCACCCATACATACAAAGGACATATATACTTGTGTTTTAAACAAAATTTGATGCCCCGTAGTTAGTTAATGAAAAACGTGAGATGCTAGATCAATACACTCAGATTCAAAAAAATCCAAAGGGATTATTAACCTCTATTGTACTTAATTGTTCAACTCAACATCTATTTGGATAATTCCACAAGGGCGTAGTTCTAGAGGGTGTAGTTGCACAAGTCACAATTCCATAGGTCATAGTTCTAGAGGGCGTAGTTCCACATGTCATACTTCCAGAGGGCATAGGTCCACAGGTCATAGTTCCAAAGGGCGTAGTTCCACATGTCATAGATATATACCCATCTAGCTGTAAGCAGGGTATATATTCCATGAAAGCCACCCAGGAATTTGGTGGAATATATACCTTGCTTATAGCCAAATGGGTATATACCTATGACCTGTGGAACTACGCCCTTTGTAACTATGACCTCTAGAACTATGCCCTCTGGAACTATGACCTATGGAAATACGCCCTCTAGAACTACACCCTATGAAACTATGACCTGCAGAGATGTGACTTGTGGAACTACGCCCTCTGCACTATGACCTCTAGAACTACGCCCTGTAGAATTATGAGGGTGTAGTTCCAGAGGTCATAGTTCCATAGGGCATAGTTCCACAGGTCATGGTTCTCAAGGGCCTACTTCCAGAGGTCATAGTTCCAGAGGGCATAGTTCCACAGGTCATAGTTCCACAATATGGTTCTACAGGGTATAGTTCCAAAGGTCATAGTTCCAAAGGGCATAGTTCTAGAGGGCATAGTTTTACAGGTCATAGTTTCAAAGGGCGTAGTTCCACAAGTCATGGTTCTAGTGGGCATAGTTACAGAGGTCATAGTTCCAGAGGGCATAGTTCTAGAGGTCATAGTTGCTGAGGGCATAGCTCTAGAGTGCATAGTTCCATAGGTCATAGTTCGAGAGGGTGTAGTTCCATAGGTCATAGTTCTAGAGGGCATCATTCCACATGTCATAGTTTCAGAGGGCATAGTTCCACAGGTCGTAGTTCCAGAGGGCATAGTTCCATAGGTCATAGTTCCACAGGTCATAGTTCCACAAGTTATAGTTCTAAAGGGTGTGGTTCTAGAGGTCATAGTTCCATAGGTCATAGCTCTGGAGGGCATAGTTCCACAAGTCACAATTCCACAGGTCATTGTTCCAGAGGTCATAGTTCTAGAGGGCATAGTTCCACAAGTCAAATCTCCATAGGTCATAGTTTTAGAAGGAATAATTCCACAAGTCATAGTTCCACAGGTCACAATTCCACATGTCATAGTTCTAGAAGGAGTAGTTCTAGAGGTCATAGTTCCAGAGTTCATAGTTCCAGATGGTGTAGTTCCATAGGTCATAGTTCGAGAGGGCATAGTTCCACAGATCATAGTTCTAGAGGGCGTAGTTCTATAGATCATAGTTCCACGGTATGGTTCTATAGGGCATAGTTCCAGAGGCGTAGCTCCAGAGTGCATAGTTCCACACGTCATAGTTCCAAATGGCGTAGTTCCATAGGTTATAGTTTCAGAGGTCATAGTTCCAGAGGGCGTAGTTCCCGAGGTCATAGTTCCATAGGGAGTAGCTCCAGAGGGCGTAGTTCCATAGGTCATAGTTCGAGAGGGTGTAGTTCCACAAGTCATAGTTCCAGAGGGCATAGTTCCAGAGGTGATAGTTCTAGAGGGCATAGTTCTATAGGTCATATTTCCACAGTTCATAGTTCCGCAGGTCATAGTTCTACAGGGTGTAGTTCTAGAGGTCATAGTTCCAGAGGCCATAGTTCTAGAGTGAGTAGTTCCACAAGTCACAATTCCATAGGTCATAGTTCCAAAGGGCGTAGTTCCATAGGTCATAGTTCCAGAAGGCGTAGTTCCACAGGTCATAGTTCCAGAAGGTGTAGTTCCATAGGTCATAGTTCCATAGATCACACTTCCACAGGTCATAGTTCTACAGGGCGTAGTTCTAGATGTCATAGTTCTAGAGGTCATAGTTCTAGAGGGCGTAGTTCCACAAGTCACAGTTCCACAGGTCATAGTTACAGAGGTCAAAGTTCCACAAGGCATAGTTCAAGAAGGCATAGTTCCACAGGTCACCGTTCCACAGGGCATAGTTCCACAGGTCATAGTTCCAGAGGTCATAGTTCTACAACGCGTAGTTCTAGAGGTCATAGTTCTAGAGGTCATAGTTCCAGAAGGCATAGTTCCACAGGTCAAAGTTCCACAGGGCATAGTTCCACAGGTCATAGTTTCAAAGGGCATAGTTTTAGAGGTCATAGTTACAGAGGGCGTAGTTCCAGAGGGCATAGTTCCAGAGGTCATAGTTCCAAAGGGCGTAGCTCCAAAGGGCGTAGTTCCATAGCTCATAGTTCCAAAGGGTGTATTTCCACAGGTCATAGTTCCATAGGGTGTAGTTCCACATGTCATAGTTTTAGAGGGTGCAGTTCCAGAGGTCATAGTTCCGGAGGGTGTAGTTCCACAGATCATAGTTCCAGACAACATAGTTCCACAAGTCATAGTTCTAGAGGTCACAGTTCCAGAGAGCGTAGTTCCATAGTTCATAGTTCCACATGTCATAGTTCTATAGGGTGTAGTTCTAGAGGTCATAGTTCTAGAGCGCGTAGTTCCACAAGTCACAATGACACATGTCATAGTTCCAAAAGGCGTAGTTCCATAGGTCATAGTTCCAGAAGGCGTAGTTCCACAAGTCATAGTTCCACAGGTGACAGTTCCACAGGGCGTAGTTCTAGAGGTCATAGTTCTAGAGGGCGTAGTTCCACAAGTCACAATTCCACAGGTCATAGTTCCAGAAGTCAAAGTTCTAGAGGGTGTAGTTCCATAGGTCACAGTTCCAGAGGGCATAGTTCCATAGGTCATAGTTCAGAAGGTCACAATTCCACATGTCATAGTTCTACCACACATAGTTCTAGAGGTCATAGTCCAAAGGTCATAGTTCCAGAGGGCATAGTTCTATAGGTCATAGTTCCAAAGTATGGTTCTACAGGGCGTAGTTCCAAAGTTCATAGTTACAGAGGGCATAGTTCCAGAGGACGTAGTTCCATAGGTCATAGTTTCAGAGGGCATAGTTCCACAGGTCATAGTTCCAGAGGGAATAGTTCCAGAGGTCATAGTTCCAGAGGGCATGGTTCCAGAGGTCGTAGCTCCAGAGGGCATAGTTCCATAGGTCATAGTTCCAGAGGGTGTAGTACTTGAAAGAAATTAACATTGTAGGACTTGAAAGAAATTCAGATTTGATAATTAATTGTCTACTTATTGCAATATTCAATGCTACATAGCCAACTAAATATTGATCACTGTAATTGTTGGTGGAGTCTAGGACAGTCCATCACGATGGACAATCCATCATGACACTGTTATGTCAACTCGTCATAGTTCCAGAGGCATAGTTCTAGAGGGCATAGTTCCAAAGGCATGGTTCCTCTATGACCTGTGGAACTATACCCTCTGGAACTATGACTTGTGGAACTATGCCCCATGGAACTATGACCATTGGAACTACACCCTCTAGAATTACGCCCTCTGGAACTATGACCTATAGAACTATGCCCTCTAGTACTATTACCTATGGAAATACGCCCTCTTGAACTGTGGATTCTAGAACTATGCCTCTGGAAATACGCCTCTGGAACTACGACATCTGGAACTACGCCCTCTGGAACTATGCCCTCTGGAACTACACCACTGGAACTACACCCTATGGAACTATGACCTGTGGAACTATGCCCTCTAGAACTATGCCTCTTGAACTATGACCTCTGGAACTACACCTCTAGAACTACGCCCTCTGGAACTGCGCCGCTGGAACTATGCCCTCTGGAACTATGCAACTGGAACTACGCCCTCTGGAACTATGACCTCTGGAACTACGCCCTCTAGAACTACGCCTCTGGAACTATGACCTCTATAAGTATGCCTCTGGAACTACGCCCTTTGGAACTACGCCCTTCGGAACTATGCCCTGTAGAACTTCGCCCTCTGGAACTACGCTGCTAGAACTATGCCCTCTGGAAATATGACCTCTAGAACTACGCCCTGTAGAACTACGCCTCTGGAACTATGACCTCTAGAACTATGCCTTTGGAACTACACCCTCTGGAACTATGCCCTCTGGAACTATGACCTATGGAACTATTCCCTCTGGAACTATGCCCTCTAGAAATACGCCCTTTGGAACTATGCCCTCTAGAACTACGCCACTGGAACTACGCCCTCTAGAACTATGCCACTGGAACTATGCCCTTTGGAACTATGACCTCTAGAACTACGCGATTGGAACTATGCCGCTAAAACTATGCGTAGTTCCAAACGGCGTAGTATGACCTGTGGAACTATGCCCTCTGGAACCATGACCTTTGGAACTATGACCTGTGGCATAGTTCCAGAGGGCATAGTTCCAGAGGGCATAGTTCTAGAGGGAATAGTTCCAGAGGGCATAGTTATGGAGTTCATAGTTCCAGAGGGCATAGTTCCAGAGGGCATAGTTCCAGAGGTCATAGTTCCAAAGGGACTAGTTCCATAGGGCATAGTTCCAGAGCGTGTAGTTCGAGAGGCATAGTTCAAGAGGGCGTAGTTCGAGAGGGCGTAGTTCCAGCGGCGTAGTTCCAATGGATTAGTTCCAAAGGGAATAGTTCCATAGGGTGTAGTTCCAGAGGCGTAGTTCCAAAGGTCATAGTTCGATAGGCGTAGTTCTAGAGGGTGCAGTTCCAGAGGTCATACTTCCAGAGAGCGTAGCTCCAAAAGGCATAGCTCTAGAGGGCGTAGTTCCATAGGGCATAGTTCTAGAGGGCGTAGTTCTAGAGGGCATAGTTCCAGCGACGTAGTTCCAAAGGGTGTAGTTCAAGAGGTCCTAGAGGGCGTAGTTCCAGAGGTCATAGTTCCAAAGGGCGTAGTTCCAGCGACGTAGTTCCAGAGGGCGTAGTTCCAGAGGGCATAGTTCCAGAGGGCATAGTTCCAGCGGCGTAGTTCCAGAGGGCATAGTTCCAGATGTCATAGTTTTAGATTTCATAGTTCCAGGGGGCGTATTTCCAGAGGTGTAGTTCAAGAGGGAATAAGTTCCAGACGGTGTAGTTATAAAGAGCATAGTTCCAGAGGGTGTAGTTCCAGGGGCGTAGTTCCAGAGGGTGTAGTTCCATAGGGCCTAGTTCCAAAGGGCATAGTTCTAGAGGGCATAGTTCTAGAGGGAATAGTTCCAAAGGCCGTAGTTCCAGAGGGCGTAGTTCCAGAGGCGAAGTTCCAAAGGTCATAGTTCCAGATGGTGTAGTTCCAAAGGCATAGTTCCAAAAGTCATAGTTCCAGAGGGCATAGTTCTAGAGGTCATAGTTCTAGAGGGCGTAGTTCCAGTGGTGTAGTTCCAGTGGGCTTAGTTCCAAAGGCGTAGTTCCATAGGTCATAGTTCCAGAGGCATAGTTCTAGAGGGCGTAGTTCCAGAGGTCATAGTTCGAGCAACGTAGTTCCAAAGGGCATAGTTCCAAAGGGCGTAGTTCTAGAGGTGTTAGTTTCAGAGGACATAGTTCCAGAGGTCATAGTTCCAAAGGGCATAGTTCCACAGGTGTAGTTCCATAGGGTGTAGTTCCAGAGGCGTAGTTCCAGAGGGTGTAGTTCCAGCGGCGTAGTTCCAAAGGTCATAGTTTTAGAGGGCGTAGTTCCAGAGGCGTAGTTCCAGAGGTCATAGTTCCAAAAGCGTATTTCTAGAGGGCGTACTTCCAGAGGTGATAGTTCCAGAGGGTGTAGCTCCAGAGGGCCTAGTTCCAGAGGTCATAGTTCCAAAGGGCATAGTTCCATAGGGCATAGTTCCAGAGGTCATAGTTCCAGAGATGTAGTTCCAGAGGCGTAGTTCCAGTGGGCATAGTTTCGATGCCGTAGTTCTAGAGGGCATAGTTCCAGAGGGCATAGTTCCAGAGGCGTAGTTCCAAAGGTCATAGTTCCAGAAGCATAGTTCTAGAGGGCATAGTTCCAGAGGGCGTAGTTCTAAAGGGTGCAGTTCTAGAGGGCATATTCCCAGAGGCTGTAGTTCCAAAGGCGTTGTTTAAGAGGGCATAGTTCCAGCAGTGTAGTTCTAGCAGCATAGTTCGAGAGGGCATAGTTCCAGAGGTGTAGTTCCAGAGGGTGTAGTTCGATAAGTCAAAATTCCGCAGGTCATAGTTCCAGAGGTCATAGTTCGAGAGGGCGTAGTTCCATAGGTCATAGTTCCAAAGGGCGTAGTTTCACAGGTCATAGTTCCACAAGTCACAGTTCCACATGCCATAATTATACAGGGTGTAGTTTTAGAGGTCATATTTCTAGAGCTCATAGTTCCAGAGGGCTTAGTTCCATAGGTTATAGTTCCAGAGGGCGTACTTCCATAGGTCATAGTTCTAGAGGGCATAGTTCCACAGGTCATAGTTCCAGAGGGCGTAGTTCCAGAGATCATAGTTCCAGAGGACATAGTTCCACAGGTCATAGTTCCAGAGGGCATAGTTCCACAAGTCATAGTTCCACAAGTCATAGTTCCACAGGTCATAGTTCCAGAGTTCATAGTTCTAGAGTTCATAGTTCTAGAGGGCGTAGTTCCACAGGTCATAGTTCCAGAGGGCATAGTTTTGTAGGTCACAGTTCTAGAGGTCATAGTTCTAGAGGTCATAGTTCTAGAGGTCATAGATATAGAGGGCATAGTTCCAAAGGTCATAGTTCCAGAGGGTATAGTTCCACAGGTCATCATTCCACATGTCACAGTTCCATAGGTCATAATTCTATAGGGCGTAGTTCTAGAGGTCTTTCGTTCCAGAGAGCGTGGTTCAAGAAGGCATAGTTCCATAGGTCATAGTTCTAGAGGGTGTAGTTCCACAGGTCATAGGTCCAAAGGGCGTAGTTCCGAAGGTCATAGTTCCAGAGGGCGTAGTTCCAGAGGGCATAGTTCCACAGGTCATAGTTCTAGTGAGCGTAGTTCCACGGGTCATATTTCTATAGGTCATAGTTCTACAGGGCATAGTTCTAGAGGTCAGAGTTCTAGAGGGTGTAGTTCCAGAGGTCATAGTTCCAGAGGGCGTAGTTCCACATGTCATAGTTCCAAAGGGCCTAGTTCCACAGGTGATAGTTCCAGAGGGCATAGTTCCAGAGGTCATATTTCCAAAGGGCGTAGTTCCAGAGGTCATATTTCTAAAGGGCGTAGTTCCACAGATCATAGTTCCAGAGGGTGTAGTTCCACATGTCATAGTTCCACAGGTCATAGTTCAACAGGGCATGGTTCCAGAGGTCATAGTTCTAGATGACGAAGTTCCACAGGTCGTATTTCTAGAGGGCATAGTTCCACATGCCATATTTCTAGAGAGTGTAGTTCCACACGTCATAGTTCTACAAGGTGTAGTTCTATAGGTCATAGTTCTAGAGGGCATAGTTCCACAAGTCACAGTTCTAAAGGGTGTAGTTCTAGAGGTCATAGTTCTAGAGGTCATAGTTCCATAGGGTGTAGTTCCAGAGGAAACGTTTAGAATTTTCCAAAATGGGAACGTCTTGAAACATGAGCCTAGCCAAGTTTGAAAAGAAACTTCAAGTTTTGAATCATCTCGATGTTCCTCTTGTAGGGAAAGTAAAATACGATATTTTAGAAATCAATCACATCTATTATTCCTCGTCTTTTCCTGTCTCAATAAATGTTCAAATGATTAGTTCATGTTCACTGAAGTTTTCTTTGGGGCAAGTAGGGGGGAAAGAGAGATTCCTTTGGTGGCTTGGGATGTATGCACATTACCAAGGAATCAAAATAGATCTAGCCTCCTTGACATCAAAATATCAAAGGGATATTATTATCAACAAATGGGTAGGTACACGTAGTGGAGGGGAATGTTCCTTTGTAATTTTTAGTTCAACACTATACTCAATGGGCTCAATAGATTCAAGGTATTAAATGTCCCTCTCAACTATGTGAGATAATTGGGAATTCTCATGATTTTTTGATTTCAAGTTCTACCTCTCTCTTGCTTAGTAAGTTGTTTCTAGTTTTCATTTTTAGCAATGTGAGAGACCTCAAGATGCCTAGGATTTGGCAACACGACCAATGTGGACATTCTCTCTATTGAAAATGGTGTAAGTTCAACTTTCAACCACGATCAATGTTACATTGTAATCATTATTACATTTCTAGGTTTTGCTAAGGCCAACCTTGTACAGATGGGCTCATTACTCCTCTTGGGGAAAGCACCCTACCAATTGAGCTGTGTATATAATAAATATCCACCAACTCTCATTTGTAATCGATCATCATGTGGTACTTTTTCATTCTTAATAGAGAGATTCACCTAATGAAACCTATCAAGTGGTGCACTCTTGTGCTTGGGTTTATTTCTCTTTAGCACATTTTTTCTTGGCTTCATTCTCTCTCTAGGGTTGCACTCTTGATTGATTTATCTTCAAGTGTTGCATTGCCCTAGTGTTTGTTTATTCTTATCTCTATTGCAAAATGTGGGTTTATGTTGGACTCATTGAATTATCTCTATTTCTTATGAATCTCAAAAAGGTATCAAAGCGAGTGTCAACCTCACTTAATCAATTCAATAGTTGATCTAAATATTTTTCGCAAGTGGCATTGCTTAAGACTTCCTTGCAACTATGGAACTACAGTTTTTGGATCATCTCTTTTTTAGGGTTTTTGTAACGACCCCTTCGTTATGCCTATGAATAGCGAAGTCCAATAGGAAAATTTTCTTTTTTTGGTTTTTAACAAATAAGAAATTAACAACATCACCTAATTCATATCAAAGCAAAAACCCATGACATCATAACTAAGGGAC
>ML776848.1:2419671-2450333 GCA_009831015.1 Picea engelmannii | reverse complement strand
AAAAATCCAGATCACTTGCGAGCAAGTGTCCTCAAAGAATAAGTTTTGTCAGTGCGCCAGAGCGGGATGTTACAGTTTTTCCTAGGGTTTAAACCTAATCATATATTTTACAGTTTCCCAACATTCAACCCTCCTCCAAGGCCTACACTCTCTTCATTTTTATGCAGCAAGAGGTGGAAAACTGCAGATATTATTCGGAAGAAGTTGATACCTCTCTTTATCTTGGGTCTATCAAGGAAAATTTTTGAAGACTTTACAAAGGCTTCTTCTTTGCACTATTGTTGAAACTAATGGACTCAACTTATAATGTACATCCAATTGTGCACTTTACAAATGGGGCCTTCCTATCCATTTATCGACAACTACACAATATAGACAAAGTGATCATTTGGTTAGATCAATGTGTTATAAAGGTTATAGATTATTGTTTCAAAGTGGTTTCCACATATTATTGTAATGTGAAGAAATCTTATCAGCCTCTTAAGTTGGTTCATAGTGACAATTTTGAGCTTATGGCTGCTCATCATGGGGGAGTTAAGTACTTCATATAATGAAGTTCAATCTTTTTCATATCTTCTTACAAATGATTCTCAACATGTTTTAGTGGTTCTCTCTCCTTCAAATTATAATGTTGATGACAAAGACCTATTGATGACTCATTTGGATCGTATCATACAAAAGATTCTTCTTCTATACTTATGTTATAGATCACTTGCACTAGCTTTGGAATCATATGGGTGTGGGAGATATGGCATCCAAGGGGATAATATGTATTGCCTTCTCTATGTACCCCATATTCAGCATTAAGAAGAGATGTGAATCTAATATGGAATGTCTTCTCTTCATGGTCCACTATTCAGATTAAGAGGGGATGTTGAAAATAGATGTACTATCTTTATTTTAAAAAAAGATCGACCTTATATTGAGTTGTTATTTATACACCCACTCTCATTTTTATTTCAGCCACAACGAACCTTATATTGAGTTGGGTATTTATACACCCACTCTCATTTATATTTCAACCACAACCAAGCTTATATTGAGATGAGTATCTATACACCAACTCTCATTTCTATTTTAGCCATGTTGGGCCTTATATTGAGCTGGGTATTTATACACCCACTCTCAATTGTAGTGATCATATTTCTTCATGGACCCATGTTTATTTTAAGGGGGATGTTGAAAATAGTGTAAGATTCACTTTTGACTAAAAGTGACCTTATATTGTAATCATTATTATATTCTAGTTCTAGCTAAGGTTGACCTTGCACATATAAGCTCATAAATCCTCTTGAGGAAAGTGCCCTACCTCTTGAGTTGTGTATATATACACAAATCTCATCTATAATTGATCATCATGATTATTTTTCATTTTTAATAAGTGAATAACCTAAGGGCTCCTATCAAGTATTACACTCTCTTGTGCTCGGGTTTATTTATTTTTGGCACACTTCTTGGGTTCACTCTCTTTGTAGGATTGCACTCTTCTTGGTTGATTTCTCTTCAAGTTTTTGCTACCCTAGTGCTAGTTTGTGATTCTCTTTATTGCAAAATATGGGTTTGTGTTGGTTCCATTCAATTCTCTCTCTATTTCTAGTGAATCTCAACACCAACCCCCTTGTGGTCAAGTTAGCCTTTAGTCTAGGTTTCCAGACAAAAGATTTGCCAAGAAAGGCATCCTCTTATAGAATGATTTGTAGAATCATGAACATCAACAACACACTTGGCCTATTCTTAACCTAAGTCACCAAGTTCAACAAAGTTTAAGGATTAACTTTGAATTTCAACGAATATTAATACAAGAACATTAAATTCACTTATATTCACAAATCTGAAAGAAAAATGAATGGTTGTCACTTGCAAGGTTGTGTATGAGAGCAAAGCCACCATTTTTAAGGTTTGACGAAGAGAGGTAAAGTGGTTGCACCAAGAGAAGTAAAGTACATTTTACAATTTGGATGGAAAAAATAAGTTACATCAATGGGTGGATAAAGTTAATAAAGAAAAATTAAAAAAAAAGTTAAGATTCAACGTATAATATCAAAAAGATAGTTTTAAAGATTTGATTGTTCATTATCACAAAAGTAAAAAGTAAAAAAAATAAATTAAGATAAACCCATCTTTTATTCATTTTATGCGGCAAGAAAATTAGAATTGTTTTCTTAAAACTCCTCCAAGTGCTTAATTGTTGAGGTCCTAAACTCTATTGAGTTTGAACCACTCAATCACCTATGATAAATTTCAATTTCACAAATAATTACAAATGAAAATGATCATAAATACACAATTTTCTGGGAATCCATTTTAAAATTACTAGATTCCTTCCATAGTTACCCACCACCCATCGACCAATACAAATAATGAGGGATGGACTTTGAGAAGAGGAGAAATGATAATTTTTTCTTAAAAACAACGATCCTTCATAGTACATTGCAAACAAGCAAGGAAATGATGGATATGGAAGGGCTGGGAAGAAATTTGGGTCTTGCAAAGGATTAAACATCCATTAGAAAAGCCAAGGAGATGAGGCACCTTAGCATTGTGCATTTTGGTTCCTCTACGTTTGGTATGGTATTGTAACTCAAATAATCCTCTCAAGATTATTATAGTGCTTGTTTTTGCATTGTATTTTGTATATAGCAGGAAATGGGGACCTTGTCTCCTTGTTTTTGTTCACAAGGCGAGGTTTGCAAAAATGTGCTCTACTTTGAGCTAGCCATAAATACTTGGTATATGTGTAATAGGGTGATCCATCAATACTTGTTATGTGTGTTTATGCATAGAAATTCATTGAATTTTGATCTCGGAAGAATCAAGCCATCTAAAACTCACTCTGATATGCACCTTGATGTTATAATATGAGGATGCATATCTCGAGTTCACAACCAAGGTGTGATATGCTTTTCAAATTTGTAAGGATAAAGGATGGAATTCAAGCAACTGGTTGGCATTTTGAATATTGGAACTCACATATGCAACCCATGTCTTTTCTATCTTGAGTTGCATATTAGATCGAGTAGTGGATGGGCCTGTGTGGTAATTTTTATTCTCTCCTCCCCCCAAATGTATTTTATATTGTGGCAATTGGAATGAAGTGCCCATTTGATTTGCTCAAGGCCATTTCTTTGCTTTAGACTGCAACTTCCTTTGGATAAATAAGACTTTACTACATAGAAATAAACACGTGCACAAGAGTGTGAAATACCCTTGATAAGCTCCCTTAGGAAAAACATGATTAAGAATGAAAAAATCACTTGATGATCAATAACAAATGAGTTGTGTATTTATACACAACTCAAGTTATGAGCCAATGTATACAAGGTCTTCCTTAACCAAACCTAAAAATATAATTGATGATGCAATATAAGATCAGTCACAGCTGAAAGTGAAGCTTACACCATTTTCAACAAATCGAAAATACCAGATTGTGGAGAGCTTAATATTCTCACAAGCATAGAGCTTCTAGATTTGATTACTCCAATTCCTCTCCAGTATGAGTCATCCAATCCATGGCCATAAGTAGGTTGTAATAGAATCAATTGAGTTTAGATCAGGTGGTTGGGAGGAATGGTCATTATCCTCCCCACCCAGGTTCAATTCTCACAAGTGACATGTTGAGCTCATAATGAGTATATTGTTGTAACTTTTAATGTCTTCAATCCCTATTGTTGACCAACCTTGTGCCATGAAGATTCTAGGGTTTACCCTGGGTACCATCCTTGAAATGAGGGGAAGTACGGGGTGGTTTTCCTCAGACAGTGTAACCTGGGAAAAAAATAACATCCCTTGTGTTTCACAACAAAGGGAAAGAGGTGGAAAAAAAATAACAACCCTTGTGGTTCACAACAAAGAAGGGCAGGAGGTAGTGATCTTTGTGTTTAGACTACAAACAAAAAGAGAGAAATGCAAAGAATGCAAGGACATGCCAATTGGGAAGGACATGTTAAGAAACTTCAATAGAACCATTGAAAGCATCTAGCAGCTGGCGAGAATAGTCATGGCAGATGGACAACAGAGACAGTTTAGACGGTCCTGTCATTAGACAATCTCACAATGAAAAATTCTCATCAATGTAATTACTTCTAAATATGAAATCCAAACAAATACTAGTTTATATTGTGTATAATTCCTAGGTTAACTACATGTAAATTTTTGGTTCCAATGCACATCAGTTAGACACTTAAACCATCATCAGGAAGCTACTACAAAATGATAGAGTGCACTCTATCATTTTGCAGCAGCTCCCTGGTGACGGTCGATGCACTATCATTTTGCAACAACTCCCTGATGATGATTGTCCTCTTATCATTTTGCATCAACTTCCTGATGAGAGTTGATGTATTCAACCAAAATGCATTGGAACCAAAATTTTATACACAGTTAACCCAAAAATTATGCACAATACTAGTTTAGTAATTGAATATTGGCTTTCTAGACATTGTTCTAGAAGACTTTGAAAAGCTAGAAGAAATTGTATATTCCACCATACTTTTTTACCTTTTTAAACATAAATACAATTTCAATCAAAAAAAAGGGAGAAACTAAATATATGACCCGTACTTAATGCATGACAGATAAAATTAGCATAACACATTCCTCCAAATCAGATATCTCTATATCTAGATTCCTCTCAATGAAACAGATTTGAGTTTCAATACCACATGGGCTTCAATATAACATATTTGTCTTTCCCAAATGGCACCCACCTCAGATACATGACTATAGACTGTAATCGTTTTTTCCTGTGTTAAATAACTCTTCAGATGCATCTCTTCATATATGATTGCTATTCAATACTAGTGAGGATAGCCATTGCTTCGTAATCCAATTCATATAATATTTGGACTCTGGAGTACATGATTTGATAAACCAATCAAGAATAACATTACATAAAATCAGCCAAGATTTCCATCATTGCTATGAGCCTTCAAGAGGTATAGTCTGTGAAGGCTTCTTTACAAAACTGAGCTGCATTTGTTTTCTTTTCTTTTCAAGTCCTGCAAATTAATAGAACAATATCTATTATCAACATTAAGTATAATAAGCTCATTCCTAATGAAGCACCAGTGAAATATAAATAAAGCTCACCTATGGCTTTAGATGTTTCATTTGATGAAAGGACTGAATATTTCCATTCCTCATAAGCATGTTTTGGCATTTTCTTGGGTCTCTTCAAACCAGGCACCTGCAAGGGTTCAAAATCCATGGATAAACCATATACATAATTGACAAAACACCATTGATTAATAAATGTATCATGCTTGAGTATTCAATGGAAATGTGATGTGTTCAACAATTAGAACCATGATTCAAAGTCACAAGGGCATAACTTCAACACTCAAAGCACACTACATCCAGAGAAATTAGAAAGAAACTAACTAACTATAATAATGACACAATTATCACTACTGATTGATCCCAGCTGGCAAACCAAGAATCAGTAAAAATTTCAAGACTCTAGTAGGCCTTCGACAAGAGCAAGAATGAATGTTGATACAAGGTGATTTTAGACAAAATCAATCATAATAAATTGGATAGACATATGTTAGCAAAGCAAATGGATTGACAAGGTGATTTTAGACAAAAGAAATCATAAGAAAATGGATAGACATATGTTAGCAGAGCAAATGGATTGACACAATCCCTTCACATCTCTTTATAAATGTTCCATATTGCAAAGGTCATTATATACATACTACAAATTTGTCTCTCATGTACATTAATTGCATGAGAATATATGATACATCAGTAGCTCAATAAAGGTATCATATAAAATTTAGATAGATAAGGTGGAAAGGAGAATAATAGGCTCTTCAAAAAAGTTACCTCTAGTCCATCTTCATCATCAATTGACTCACTGCAACTATCAGATTGTCCATCATCTTCATGCCTTATTTTGCATGGAAATGCATCTAAAAGATCTCCAAACATGCCTCAGATCATCATGCATCGGGGAATTTGAACTTTGGCCAGGGGAATATCACCACTCCCACTTAACCATTAAACCAAGACCACATTGATAGGAAATACAATTAAAAAGGATAGTTTATTCTCATTCGTGAATTCACAAGTAAACAATCAAATAACATAATAGGTATACATAAACCCCAAAAGACGCCGAGCCTACAACAAGAGAAGGGAGTCATATAGACAACTAATAGACAAATCATAGCACGACAGGAACCCACATGAGGTACCTTTCGTTATGAAATTCAATTAGAAGACCTTAATTGGAAATTACTCTAATAAAGATTGCAAACTTCAGCACCAAGGTTAGTTATCAAATCCCTCATGTTTAGGAAAATTGCTTATTAGGATTTCAAGGATGTGAAGGCCACTATCTATTATCAAAATTATTGGCCTGACATCCACATGGATTGCCAATAAGAAGTGCACATTGTGATGATTTTGGAAGAAATATCCCCCATCCACACTCTTTCAACTTTCCTGGCATACTATTCTTTCTAGGGAGCCTTGTTGCTGCCACAAATCTGGCTGAAGCGTCTAGTAGGTTGTCAAGAAAGTTACTCTTTAGTTCTTGCAGCAAAAGAGATGTGCCAAAACATTTGAATTTTTGCAGAGATATACTAGAATTGATAAGTTGTTGACTTTAAATCCTATATCAATACAATGTGTAGCTCATATGGTTGTTTAAAGAAAAGACTGGAAGAAGCTAAATGTAGGAGCTGGATCTCATGCACTTGACCTACTTGCATAAGCAGGTGGAAGGAAGGACATTTTGATGTATGGACAACTACATCCATTTTTACAATATCAAGAACAAATTGTACATAATTTTGGTAATGCCTTATCGGTTTCAAGAGTATTGTTTTCTTCTAAGTGAGAAACAAAGGAACCTTCCTGTGTAGTCCTACCTCTATTATTCTTCACAGACTTTGGATCCTTCTTTTCTTTGGAAATTCAAACAATATCAAAGAAAAGGTCATTCATGGATGCTACAACCTCATACAGAATAATAAAATAATAAAAGGCATCAGAAGAGGAAATAACATTATGACAAAAGCACATAATGTTGTGCAAAAGATTTTCATCATTGTATGAGGCAAGCACAAGGAGGTTAAACTTGAGCTGCAGTGATGAATCTTAGACTCGAGAATTATGAGTTAGATATACCATAGATCCTAATCAATCATGTCATGTCCACTTTTAGCTGCATCCAACATCATCCAATGAAGTTTTACTCCCCATGAATTAGTGTTGAGCAAAAAGTGAAGTGCAAGGTAACTGCCATTATTCATCGCAAATAACTCAAATAGCTTAACATTGTTTAAATAATTGACCAGTTACAAAGAATTAAAACATATTATTTGAGTGTATTTCCCTAACCTTGTTCCTTCTTTCACATAAGTAAAATGTTACCGCAGTAAATACATCATGACTAAAATCAGCACTTGAAGGCGGAAACTCAGGCAAAGTAGCTACAAAACTCTCCTTGTATCTGCAAAGTTTTATGCTTGCATTATGTCTCTCTAACAAACCCACAAATAAATATGAGAACATTGCTTAATATTGAGGCCAGTGTGACCTCTGTATTTATTTTTTATACATTCCCACATAATCAGGCAACGAATTCCATAACAAAACAAAAGCCTGATCGGAGCAAGCAATTGGGCTTTTAGAAGTACTTGTGCTTCAAAGAATATTGAACTTACGAAGACAAAGCTCTTTGGGCAAATCCAATCAATCTAAGACACCCAAATTGGATTCCCAGTTCTCTTATTTCTAGCTTTGGCCTGTGATCCAGTTAACAAATCAAAATTCAATACATGATCAAGAATTAGCATTACACAAATTCATAAATCAAGAAATGAAATGTTTGTAAAATTTCAATCACCTAACACCGAGAGAATTCTAAATTGCATTCAAGGATCTTGCGTAGGTCTTCTATGAAATGCCCTTGATCTTAATGGCCTTCTGTCTATCAAAAGGAACTTGTAGTCTACAACAAGAAATGGGCCTCCAGTAAATCAAATGGGCACTGCATTGTCATTGCTACAATCTAAAATCCATTTCAGGGAGAGAGAAACTAAAATGCTCGAACATGTCAATCTACAACCAGGTCTAATATGCACCTCAAGGTTGAAAAGATCCCAGTTGACTCCTTTCATGCCCACATGGAGCATGAAAATCGACCACATTTGCAACCTCCTTTCTACATTGTTGAAAAGATCCCAAATGGCTAAGGCCTGGAAAGGATCATAAGTGACGGAGATTTTGAATGCTTCTAACGCTTCAATGTCCACCTCTTCTCACTGCCTCTTTTGACTATTTTGATGATTTCTAATCGCATGGTTGTTTGTGGAAAAAAATAATATTAATATTAGAATGGTCATGAGGATCGACTCTTTTGATGCTGCCATCTCCTCTTGAGATCAATTATTGCGTCCAAGGTCACACATTTTAGATATGATATTTGCAGATTTAGAAGGAAGGAATTCTTTTGGCCTTACCTTAGGGTCACACATCTTGCTACTGAAACTGAGCAATATATCAATCATCAATTCAAATTTCAACCCACCTTTGGAACTCACCTTTTACAAGTTCAAATTTTCCAACCGATATGCATGGATCCATTCCATGGCACATGGCATGACAGTTGATAGCTAACTATGCCATGCATTACAGCTCATTATTATTCGAGGGACGACAGAGGTTTGTGTCACGATAATGACGTTTGGGTGAGTGGAGTCGGTAGCTGGCCGAAGCTCTAACATTATCGACTACCGGGAGTTCGGACACAAAAAACAACTGCCGACAAAGGTTCAAAACATTTGGGTTTTAGCTTACGCCCTTGACTATTTTTATTACATTTAGTACATTACATTAAATATTAATATATATTTATGTGTGTTGTTATAGAGTGTAATACTATACTTAAAAAGTAAGAATGGCCAGTACGATGATTCTTTTTATTACATCAAATACGAATGACCTACCTGACAAGAATGGCACGTGCAATACCTGACAAGTACGAATGACCAGTACGATGATTCTTTTTATTACATCAAATATTAATATATATTTATATGTGTTCTTATATACCTAACAAGTACGAATGGCACTGGCATGTGAAATACCTGCAACCAGGGATAACTGCGATTTCCCGCCATAAGTGAAATAAAGTTTGATAACTGTGATTGCCCGCCATAAGTGATTCGGCGAGCGAATCCAACTCACAGTCAGATTGATTTTGCTCAGTAGTGATGGCCAACAAGGTAATAAGAGAAAATGAAAAATCTAAATGGTGATTTGGGTAATTGTTATTGTATGCAAAATCTACCAGTGGCAAGAAATATTCCCAATGCTTTTGTTGGTCCATAATGTACATACACAACATATCCTCCAATATTTGGTTTGTTCTTTTGGTCTACCTATCTGTCTCCGGGTGATATGCGGTACTAAAGTTAAGTTGGGTTCTATTAAGCCCTAAATAGTGGATCACTACCCCTTAGTTGGGGAATATTACATTAGTAATGTTATTTTATTTATGTCCGCTTGAGTCCATTAGTTGTAATTGTACCTCCTAGTCTCCTATATATATCAAGGAGACATTTTTAATTGGAATCATCTTGTAGTTGGACATTTATGTGGGCATAAGGAGGTTTCCCCCTCAAAGAGTCTTATTATCTGAGTTTATCTCTTTTTCAAGGCATTGAGAACTTATTCTGATATTTTTCTATGCTATATTGATATTTGTTTCTTAACATATGGTATCAGAGCTCAAGATCTTGGTGTTTCACTGCTACATTTGAGACACCATGGAATTTTACCTATAACTTTTTTCTACAACGTTTCAGAAGGAATGACTTGGAGGATATTTAGTAGACGGATCAAGGTACATTGGGTTAACATTTCAACTCCTGAGGCCTTATAATTTCGAAGGCACAACTTGTGTAAGATAGGATTCTGGAATCATCCTGAACTGAGTCATTGCGAAATTTTTGCTATAAAACGTTTTTTGTAATGTTTCAAAAACTGAACTCTAGAGGTTATTCATATAAATTAGTAAGGTATCTCTGGTAAAGATTTCATCTTCTCGGTTATCTCAAATTTGTAGATACACCCTATGGAAGATAGTGTATCTGACTAGTCCTATTGACTAGTCTCAAAGGTGTTACAGGTAAAACAATCATAACTTCTTCCTAGAGTATCCAAATTGAGTGAGACTGGTTGCATTGGATAGTGGACAGTTTGTAGTATTTCTGGTACAAGTGTTAGAATTTTATATCAATTATTTTGTGCAGGGAACACTATACACGTGAGATCTCCCGAAAAGGACAAAAATCAGAAGGTTGTGGGGAAGTTACTATAAATTCCACTTGGCACATCCAATTTTGATCAGACCTATGGAATTGCAGATAATAAATATAAGAGAACCAAAAAAAAAAAAGTTTCATACCTAGAAGGGCCAAAATGTTAGAGATACAACATAAGAAAGATTGTCTAGTAGAACCACCTCAAAATCAAGGTTCAAAAGTGATCCTTGAACAAGATGCCACCCAAAAAGGAAACGTCTACACCAAATAAGCCTCCAGATAGTCCTAATTGGACTCTTGATGAAGGTCAACAAATGCATAGGGACATAAATGAATTAAAAAATAAGACAGTGAAAAAAGATGAACTGGAGGCAATAATGGATACTAAGATGGATGGTTTAAAAGGGAAGATCATGGAAAGAATGAAAAATTTCCTAATAGAGAGGACACCCGAAAGTGAAAATGTGTCCCATGAAATTCATGATGAGGACACAAGGAATATGAATCAAGAATGGAGAAACTCCAACTTTGGGTTAAAGACCAACCACGTTCCTAAGATCGATATGAGGAAGTTTGATGGCAAGGACCCGATCACATGGATACTTCAAATGGAGAAATTATTTGATCTACATAATGTGACACATACAGAAAAGGTATGGATTTCTTCTTAATATTTAAAACCCAATCAATTTGTATTGTATCGATGTCTTTGTTCTCGCAAATCACTAATCAGTTGGATAATTTTCATGGAAGAAATGATAGCACACTATGAGGATACAAGGAGCAATACCTTCTTTAGTCAATTGATAAATCGAAAGCAAAAGGTTTTAGTTACAGAGCACATTCAGAACTTCCAACGATTGAATATAAAGGTAACAGATATTCTAGATGAGCACTTGATTGATGTATTCATAGGAACTTTAAAGGATAACATTCAACATGAGGTTTGGCTTTGGGAACCCAAATCATTGGAGAATGCATTTAGGGTGGAAAGAAATGTTGAAAGTAAAAATATGCCTATGGCTACTAGAAGGACCAATCCTAACATCTATAGATAGAATAATTCTCCTTCTTCTAAAACACCTCAACCTACAAGGGTGACACCAAAAAAAATTGGAGGAAAGAAAAGCAAAAGGCTTATGCTTTAATTGTGACAACAAGTATAGTAAGGCACATAAGTGTGGTGAGAATAAATTATTCCACATAGACTATGAAGAGGAAGAAGAACAAGAACAAGAACAAGAACCATCTCAAGATGAAAACGTAGAAGCAATTTCGTGTGAAGAGTTGACTCTCACAATATCGTGTAATGCACTGGATCGAATTAGCACTCCTCAAACCCTCAAGATCGAAGGATATATCAAAAAGAAAAATGTAATAGTCCTAATTGATTCTGGTAGTACTCATAATTTCATTCACTATAAATTAGCCAAACCTCTCAATTGCTTTATATATCCAGCACCAGAGTTTCAAGTAATGTTTGCATATGGAGTAACTATCAGTTGCTCAGGAAAATGCAATAAGATAAATCTTTCTATGGGGTAATATGTAATGAATAGTCCAATGATTGATATACCCATGGGTTACAACCATTAGGAACAATGGATTTTAATTTTCAATAAATTTTCATTGGAAGGAAAAGAAATTGAGTTAAGAGGTATCATAGGGAAACCCAGTAAGGTGATAAGCTCTAATGGCATGACAAAATTATTGAAAAAGGGGCATCAAGGTGTTATTGCACAACTATGCTCACTAGATTTTCAAACATATAAGCCATATATTCCTCTAGATCTCCATGGGATCATTGATAATCATTCCAAAGTATCATGATATTCACCTAATTCCTAGGACTGTTCCTCCTAACATCAGTCCATACAGATACCCTTATGCCCAGAAGAGTGAAATTGAACTCATGGTTGAAGAAATGTTAGAGACTGGAATTATTAGACCTAGCCAAATATTTTACTCTGCACCAGTGGTAATGGTATTCAAGAAAGATGGCTCATGGCGTATGTGTCTAGATTATAGAGAGATCAACCAGATCACTATTAAAGATAAGTTTCCCATTCCCGTCACTGATGAATTACTAGATGAACTACATGGAGAAATATATTTCAAAAAGTTAGATATTCATTCAAGGTATCATCATATTAGAATGAAGGAAGAAGATATCCCAAAAACAACATTTTGAACTCACGAAGTCCATTATGAATTTTTGGTCATGGATTTTGGTCTTACAAATGCACCTTCCACATTCCAAGGGTTTATGAATTCCATTTTCAATCCCTTCCTTTGAAAATTTGTGTTAGTATTTTTTGATGATATACTAATCTATAGCAAGTCTTTTGAGGATCATGTGTGACATGTTGACAAGGTGCTACAACTACTAAAGGAGAAACAACTATATGCGAAACCATCCAAATGTTTATTTTGAGTGAAGGAGGTAGACTATTTGGGTCATATTGTATCTAATGAAGGTGTCAAGGTAGATCCTAACAATATTAAGGCCATGATGGACTGGTCGATTCCCAAAACATTGAAGAATCTTACAGGATTTTTTGGTTTGACAGGTTACTACTGCAAGTTTGTTCATCACTATGGAAGAATAGCAACATCTTTAACAACACTAACTAAGAAGGATGCATTTTCATGGACTCTAGAGGCAACTAAAGATTTTGAAAACCTTAAAGAGGTGATGTGAAAATCTCGTGTCTTGACTACTCCAGACTTCAAAAAAACCTTTATTGTGGAATGTGATGCCTTGGGAAATGGAATTGGTGTTGTCCTAATGCAAGAAGGAAGGCCCCTGGATTTTGAAAGTCAACCACTCAATGGAAAGGACTTACACAAACCAATTTATGAGAAGGAAATGATGGAAATACTACATGCATTGAAGAAATGGTGTCCTTACCTAATACGTAGGCACTTCAAGGTCAAAATAGATCATGGTAGTCTTAAATACTTCTTGGAACAAAGAATATCTTCAGAAGAGAAACAAAAATGGGTGACCAAGATATTGGGTTATGATTTTGAAATGGTATATAAAAAAGGGAAGAAAAATGTTTTGGCAGATGCACTCTCAAGAAAGGATGAAGATGTTGAGGCCTTTCTTTGTGTTATCTCGATCATCCAATATAATTGGATAATAGAAGCAAGGGATGAATGGAATAATGACGAAAAAGTGTGGACTCTCATTGAAGGGTTGCACCAGGATTCCAGTGCATCAAATGCATTTACATGGAAAAAATATTCACTATGGTACAAAGATCGCTTATATTTATGTAAGAACTCAAAACTCAAACAAAAGGTACTATTGGAATTGCACACCTCTCCACTAGTAGGGCACTCAGGATTTTTGAAAACCTACCATATGGTCAAGAAGGATTGTTTTTCAGATGACCTTAAAATTGATGTTCAAATCTTTGTGGAAGAATGTTTGGTTTTCCAACAAAATAAGGTGGAAACAATTAAGACCCCATGTCTTTTAGAACCATTAGCCATCCCAAGTCAGTGCTGGGAGGATGTTTCCATGGATTTCATCAAAGGATTACCGAAGTCTGAAGGAAAGACTGTCAACATGGTGATTGTTTATAGACTGACCAAGTACGCACACTTTTGTGCACTCTCTCATCCCTTCAAAGCCAGTACAATTTCCACTGCATTAATGGAGACAGTTCAAATGCTACATGGCATCCCAAAGATTATTGTAAGTGACAGAGATCCCATCTTCACTCGACATTTTTGGACAAAATTATTTTCTTGTTTGGGTACTCAATTGGCTCATAGCTCATCCTTTCATCCTCAAACTAATAGAAAAACCGAGATAGTGAAAAAATGTATGGAAGGCTACCTTTGTTTCTTTGTCTCTGATAAAAAAACACAATGGTTCAAATGGTTACCATTGGTAGAATGGTGTTATAACACTTCCTTTCATACTGCAACAAAAATGACATGATTTATGGCACTCTATGGATACCACCCTCCTTCCATCACTTCTTCTCTAAAAGAAAAATCTAAGCTTCAAGAAGCCGAAGATCACATCAAGCATCAATAACAAGTTTTCCAATTATTAAAGGAAACCCTGACCATGGCGGAGAATTGCATGAAACAACAAGTAGATCAACATCATAGTGAAAGAAGTTTTGAAGTATGGGATTGGGTTTTTTTAAGACTAGAACCATAAAAACATATCTCCCTCAAGAAAGACAAGAAGGATAATAAATTATCACCAAAGTACTATGGCCCTTATAAGGTGTTGCAAAATATTGGTACTATGGCATACAAATTGGAGTTGCCTGCATCTTCACGAGTACACCCAGTTTTCCATGTTTCATGCTTAATGAAGGTTATAGGTGAAAATATCCTAGTTCAAACTATATTTCCATAACTTGATGAGGAAGGAAAAATAATATTGGAGCCTAAAGCCATCACAGACACAAGAATTTACCAGCTGGGGAATAGATCCATTTGAGATTATCTCATTAAATGGAGGAAACTACCGGCTGAAGATTCCACTTGGGAAGATGAGTCTTTTATACAAAAGAATCCATAGTTAATCAAACATTGCGGACAACACTTGTCTCAAGTGGAGGGGCATGTTAATCATAAATAGTGGCTCATTACCCGTTAGTTGGGGCATATTACAATAGTGATGTTATTTTATTTATGTCAGCTTTATTCCATTAGTTGTAATTGTACCTCCTAGTCTCCTATATATACCAGGGAGACATATTCATTTGGAATCATATTGTAATTGGACATTTATATTGGCATAAGGAGGTTTACACCTTGAAGAGGCTTACTATCTGAATTTTTCTCTTTTTCAAGGCGTTGAGTACTTATTCTGATGTTTTTCTATGTTATATTGATATTTGGTTCTTAATAGGTTCCCAAGGCCACTTGGAAACTAGTCTAAAATTGTCCTATAAACACCGATCCTCTATCATATATAATCCTCTTAGTCACGCCATGCAACCTCACTACCTCACTGATGAAAAATTTATCTAGGTCAGGTGCCTGATACATCATATGCAAATGAATAAAATGAGCACTCTTCGTCAGAGTGTCGACTACCACAAAACTCGATTCGTGTCTCCTTGGCATCAGTGGAAATCCAACAAGGAAATCTATCTAAATGACCTCCCATTTCGATTCCAAAATAGCGTGTGGTTGTAGTAATCCTGCCATATTTTATGTTTAGCCTTAACTTGATAACATTATAGACATCTTACCACGTAGTTGACTATGTTCTCCTTCATTCCTTTCCAAAAGAGTAAGGGTTTAAGGTCTACCCTAAACTTCGCGACTCCTGGGTGAGCCATGTACACTGCTCTATGAGCCTCATTTAGGATCAAACCCCTCAACTCGTCACTAAGAGGTACATAAATATGAATTTTAAATCTCAATCATCCCTCGTTGTCTACAGTAAATACCTCAAATTTTGGTACCATCATTGTTTTTTGTTCGATAAAATCCTTGACCTCTTTGTACCCGTCATCGTCGTGATGTAAAGTTAGAATATTTTCACATAGATTCATCTGAAGAGGCATCACTGAAAATATACATGGTCTCTGAATCAACACATCATCCACTCTATTCATTGTCCATTTTCTGTAAGTAATCTTAAAATCGTACTCGCTAAGAAATTACGACCAATGTCATTGTCGCGTGTTCAAGTCGCTTTGCATAAAGATGTATTGTAGACCACAGTGGTCTGTTTTTAGTTCAAATTTTCATCCAATCAGGTAATATGTCCAAAATCTCAAGGAATATACAATGGATAAGACCTCCAAATTGTGCGTCGCATAGCTCTCCTCATGCCTTCTCAACTTTCTTGAGATGTAAGAGATCACTCAACCGCCTTGCAACAAGACTCTGCCTAATCCTTCCTTGGATGCATTAGTGCATAACAGAAATTCCTCATCCATGTCAAGGACCTTTAGTATCAGTGTTGTCATCAACAGGTCCTTGAGCTTCCAAAATGCCTCCATGCATTTCTCGGTCGAAATAAACTTCTTGTTCTTCTTCTGCAATTTCGTGATCGGATTTTCTATCTTTGAAAAACCTTCAATGAACCATCGATAATATCCCGCTAAAACCATGAAGCTATGTACTTCTGGGACATTTGTCGGTGCAATACATTCCATAATAGCCTCGACCTTTGTTGGATCCATAGAGATACCTTTGTCGGAGATGACATTCCCTAAGTAGTGAGTCTTTGATTGATAAAACGAGCATTTAGAGAGCTTCACATACAATACTTCGTTCATGAAACTCATAAATACCCCGGGGGCGTTCATCAGTCCAAATGGTAAAACAGTAAACTTTTAATGTCAAAAACTTGTCTTAAAGGAGGTCTTAGGGATGTCGTCCTCCTTGATACGTAATTTATGAGACTGTGATCTCAAGTCGATCTTTGAAAACACTATCGCACCCTTCATATAATCAAATAGATCATCAATCCTTGGCAACAAATATTGATTCTTGACCATTTCCTTGTTCAATTGACAATAGTCGATGTAGAGTCTCCACGACCCATCCTTCTTTCATATGAAGATAACAGGAACACTCCATGGTGACACACTTGGACATATAAGTCCTAGGTCGAACAACTCCTTCATTTTCATTTTCAACTACTATAACTCTGGGGTCGATCTTCGATAAGGTGTTCTTGCTATCGGTTCAGTTCCCGGTTTTAGGTCGATGGTAAATTCCAACTCCCTCTCAGATGAAATCCAAGGTAACTCCTTAGGGAATACATTCGCAAACAATTGCACCACCAGAAGATTTTCTATACCTTCTTCTACACCCTTATCGTTTAATGCAAGTATTGCATATATATTACATACCTTATGCATTATTTTCCATAGCTTCAAGGAAGAGATGAACCTTGGGGAAAATCCTTCGTTCTGACCTACAATCACACTTCTCTTTCCCTCATCATCGTCTAAGCTCAACCTTTTTGTCTTACAGTTGAGTATTGCTTCATCTGATTCCCACCAGTCCATACTGATCACGACATTATAAGATCCTAAGATTGTGAAGTATAGGATGGCCCTTGTGAAAAAATATCATAAGTTAAGGCTACAGTCTGTCACCTTCTCTCCAACCTTTTGTTTGGCTCCTGTAGCCATCTCTATAGAGATAAACTCGTTCTATTCAAATGCCTTTATCTTAATTCTTTTTAGCATTGCACCAGAGATAAAACTCTTTGTAGCACCTGGATCTATCAAAATACTAAGGGTCTCATCAACGATGGTACCTGATGTCTCGAACATAGTCCACTGGTGCTCTTCCTGGTGGTTATTCACTGTTGCATGAATCCGATGGTCCTTGGCCAAATCTCCCATAGTAGTGGGTATGACTAATCTAGGTTTTCTGATTCTCTCCACTAGGAAATCACGCTGGTAATTTGGATCTCCACATGTCCAACACCCTTTCTTTGGTCTGGTACTCATGGTAACCAAAGTAGAGGCTAATGACCCACCATCCTAGAACCCTAGTGTGTTCTATTGAACATGCCTAAACTACTGATGCTGGAGTCGATTCTAAGAGGCGTGCAATAAGGCAGGGGCCTTATTCCTTGGAGGACCTTAGTCTCCCACAAGATCACCTGATGGAGTATTGACTCCATGGGATTTTGATGTCTACCAAGTCATTCAAGAGGTGAGTGGCACCCTTGGAGCACGTAGTGCATCCTGAAGAGCACATAGCGCAAGAAGAATTGAAAGAGGCGATTGGCAACCTTGGAGCATGTAGTGCGTCCTGAAGGGCACGTCACTAAAGGGAAATGGAATGAGGTGAGTGGCACCCTTGGAGTACCGAGTGCGTCCTGAAGGGCATGTCGCATTGTTAAATAATAAGAGAATTAGGAAACTAAGGGAAAAAGGTGGAAACATAAAGAAAAATGGAAACATAAGGAAAAAGCAGAATGACCAACTTAGCAAGGAATCTTGCCTTTAAGAACTTTCTAAATTGAACTCAACTAGTAAATTAGTAAGGGGAAAAGTCAGTAATTTGTGTAAGGGAATATGGGGACACCTAGCAGATATTCTAGGAATTATTTTAGGTGGGTGAGGCAAATAGGAGTAGTTAAATAATTAATGAAATTAATTTCTGGTGCAACGAAGAGGATGGGTGACACATGTACGGGGAGGATTTTTCTGAATTAAATTATTGAACGATAAATTAAATGGGAATTTGTGAAAAAAGTGACCCAGAAATTCTAAATAAACGAGGGAGGAGCAGAAGGATGGATCTCTTCTTTCATGCATAATGTTACGATGCAGAATTTTAAACTTGAATGACTTAGCTTGTGGAAGTTGGGATACCTAGCTCAATGAGGAGTGGTAGCTCGGCCTTGCAAGGAGAGATGGGAGCTAGTTGTTCTCTGGTTTAGTGTATGTGGCCCCTTTTCATCTCGGGGGCATAAAGGGAAAGAATATTACCCCTAGCGTTGGCTGGGAGGTATCAGTGTATTCTCATCGGTTAGGAAGAGGGAGGTACATGGAGCACGTGGGACAACGACTCACAGCGGACGACTTAGGCATACACATGATGTTATTATTCATGGTATATTATTATTGACTTTATTCTTTCAATTATGTACTTTAATTGTGTAAAGAAGGTGTTTGACTTAGCATTTTAATTGAGAACTTAAATTCCCATAGCCTTAAGCCCGTTGCTTTACTTGATTCCCTTGGCATTCGACCCTTGATGATGTAATTTTCTTGTTGGTTTTAATTGACTTTTATGAAGAGTTTATGCATGGTCTTCGTCCTTATCCCTAGTTCGGCAGTCAACGGTCTATACTTCTGTGCATAGCAACCTATAGATTCTAATGCCTTGCTTTTCTATGCATGGATGATGAGAGAAGGATGTTTTTCCTTAGTTGTCTACCCTTGTTGATTGTTCCTGGTTGCTGGATTGTCTTCTGCCTTTTTGAATGAGTCCTTATGCGATTGTTATCCTTTCCTTCCATGATCTGCTTATTACCCTCTACGTTGATGAAAAGATTTCTTTGTTTTTAATGAAATGTCCTTTGCGTTGATGAAATGATCCCTGCATCTTAAATGAAAATTTGTGTGCATTTTTAATGCTTTTCTCCATGAATTTATTGTGTGGTTTTATACATATGGTTTTCCTTTACTTTTCAAATTTTACCTTACGTTTTCACACCTATGGCCTGCGATTTTACCTCTGCACCTTAACTTTCGACTCAATTGACAGTTTATAAATTATTTTGGACTGTGTTTTTTTGGGTGTATTGGCTGGAGATATTGCTTGGGGATACTCTGCAATCTTCATTTTTTTTTCTGCAATCATTACCGCGTTGAGTGCAATTTCGAGTCATTTTTGTTTTACTGTTGGGCCTATGATTTTTATTAACCACTCAACATTAGAATTGCAATTTTTATTACCCTTTCTCTGTTGAGAGCGTTGTACAGTTTTAAGGTGTGACAGTAATATTTTGGAAAGCATTATGATGCGTATCAATATAGTCATGTATGTATTCAATAGACTATAACCAATGCCTTCCTGGTGGTAGCGAATTACTGTAACTTTTAATTTGGTAGCAAATGTTTATACTGAACTATACACTGTGAATTTTTTTATACATTCACAAACAATGTGTTGAGTTGTTGGATTAAGGAACAACAATGAATTGAATTTTTACTTATCATCCTTGGAACTTTTATTATGACAAACTCGCACATTCACTCACAACAAAATTTTCAAAGCGTTTACCCTAATTCACTCACAATGATTGAGCATTAATGGGTCATGATTTCACCTTTCATCTGTGTTTGCGAATTAGATACTCATTAATATCATCCTACACACCAGAATTCATGTGACTACTAGCATTTTCACTCTCTCACTCACTCAACAAACAAACAATAACAAGGCACACATCGCTTCTTCACGCCAGCCACTCCACTCAAGACATCCCATAACGCATGTAGTTCCATTCATGGACTTATTAATATTATCTACCCGCGATTCATTTATCAATGTTGTGTAATATTCTACAACTGTGTTTTATCATTTTATTACTCATTATTCCATATCATTATATAGCTGTGTTTCGTATATATATAGTTGTGCATCATATAGTGTTGGATTGTGTCTCTTTCTTATTTATGTTGTGTTACATATAGTTTTGCATTTGTATGTCCCTTATTTATTTATGTTGTGTTACAACTATATGTACCTTGATTAACTCACAACGATACCCTAAATTTGATTTTTACCGAGTGATTTCCTGTACACTTTTGATTATTACACAATGATTTTGGATTTTTATTGGTTATACATTGATGATTACATAGAAAATTAAATCGTTAGTCAGCGTATTAGGAAGATAGCAGTGATCTCATATCTTAGACCACAATTAAATTGATAGACAACTTATTACAGATGGCAACAATCTTAATTAAGGACAATAATTATATTCTTAAGGTACAAGTCTAGTTTAAGTTTCAAAGGAATCGATTCATAGTTATGTAACTTTGGGAATGGGAATAGTGACGCAATGAAATTTTTTTTAGATAATAATAATTTAATATGTACGGATTGATTAGCTGCTCAAGGAATTTATTGGGTTGTGTGAAAGTCATAGTCATCTTGTCGGATTGGGTGCTAGGGTTAGTCATCACGAGTTAGATAGTTAACTTGATCTGTTAACATGATGTTTCGGATTATGTTGAGGGTCCCGTTTTTTTCTTACTCCATGGATGTTGACACACCTAACACTGGCTGAAAGAAGGATTCTTGAGGAGGGGATCATTGCACACCCTATTGGTTAGAGGTGAAGGATAACTTGGTCGGGGTTGTGCAACCCATTGTGGGAGTTGATCATTGTAGTTGCTGGCGTTTGGGTTGTAACACATTCATGCATTTGTTTGCACACCTTAGAGGTTCTAGTACTGGTCGTTGAGGTCGTTGTGTCGAGTTGTTGAAGTTTTTCCTTATCTTATAGGCGTGGTCATGTTTGCGTCGGGTGGGTAGTCATTTCTCCTTGTTGTTTTATGCATGTTTCGCTCAGTTTCTCTTGTGCCAATGCGTGGAGTCATAGTTGTCTGTTGCCAATGCGTGTTGTCTAGCTATAATCGTATTTTCCATCCAGTTTGAAAACAAATAAAAATTGCACCTTGTTCTTTGCTTGAAGTCATAACAAAAGGGGCTTTAAAGATGGTATCAGAGTGGGTTCAACCCTGTGACTGTGGATCACTAGGATTTCCACTCCAATAAGCCTTTGAGTTTTAACCTAGAGATAAATAAAACCCTAGTGTATCCATACAGTGATCTCTATTAGAGGACGCCACGAAGGTTCGTGGCGTGGTGTCGTGGAAGAAGGTGTGATGCCTCCATAGGTGTCGACATTATCAGAGTCTAACCCTCAAGGGGAAGAATAAGTCCTTGGGCTAAAATCGATTGTTGTAAGGGATGATTATGGTCTAACAAGGTCCTTCCAAATATTATGAGAGGCCTTGATTCACCTTCTGTACTTAGATAAGGCTAGGACACCTATACCCCGGAGGGTCCACAACACACCCTGCCCGTACCATTAGTTTTCACTACAAACTCAAGAAGGTCAAACTTTTTGAGTTCTTTGGTGCCCTGGATAGCATAGCCACCAAGGCATGGTGGGAGAGTATGGCGATGTGATTTGTGCTTCACAATTATACTTCCAACATGAAGGTCCACATGGTGATATTTCAACTGAAGGGGATCTCTCTTCTATGGTGGAAGACGCTCCTACCCCATTTTAACATGGTGGACGAAGATGTGTCCTAGGAGTGGTTTGAGGAACTGTTTCAAGAAGGGTATCTATCGGAGGAATTCGTTGAGCGTCGGCTGAATGCATTCAATGTCTTGCAATAGGGAGATTGTATGATGCTCAAGTATGAGGCCCATTTTTTTATCTGCTTCGGTATGCTCCACACAAAACTACCCATAAAATTAAGGTCAAGAAGTTCAAGTTTGGCCTTATTGTTAGAATTTAGCTTCTACTTCGGGTACCATAATTACTGGATCGAAGAAAGTGTGTTGGATTGTGGGGAGCCACATTACCAGCATTACTGCCTAGAGGAAAGGGTTGGAGCATCTGGATCAGATGGACCCACTACCATGGGATATTTGGGCAAGGCCCATTAGATTCATGAAATAGGGAATAAACGCCAGGAAGAGCACCAGTCGACTGCACTCAAGACATCAGGTACCATTGCTGACTAGACCCTTAGTATTTGATAGATCCTAGTGCTACCAAAATTTTCATTTCTGGTGTAGTGCTTAAAAGGATTTAGTTAAATCTAGTTAAACGGGATGAGTTTAGCTTTGCAGAGATGGCTTCAGGAGCCAAAAAAAAGGTTGGAGGAAAGGTTACAGTATGTATCCTTAACCTGGGAGATTTTATCACCAGGGTCGACCTGTACGTCATGAGCTTAGGATCTTATGAGGTTGTAATTTGTATGGACTGGCTAGAATCACATGAGGCGATACTCAACTGTAAGACAAAGTGGTTGAGCTTGGTCTATGATGAGGAATAAATATGCATGATTGTAGGATGGAACCAAGACGTTTTCCTGAGATTCATCTCTTCCTTGTAGCTACAGAAGAGAATGCGTAATGGATGTAATCTTTATGTGATCCTTTCGTTAAACGATAAGGGACTAGTGGATGGTCTAGAACACCTTCCTATGGTTAGAGAGTTGCGGACATCTTCCCCAAGGAGTTACCTAGGATGTCACCCGAGAGGGAATTGGAGTTTACTATACTCCTAAAACTAGGGACTAAACCAATAGTTGGAACGCCTTATTGGATGTCGACCTCGAAGTTACAGGAGTTGAGAATGCAATTGAAGGAGTTGTTGCACCTAGGAATTATACGTCCGAGTGTGTCACCATGGGGGTGCACCTGTTATTTTCATACAAAATAAGGATGGGTCATGGAGAATTTGCATTGACTATAGTCAATTGAAAAAGGCAACGATCAAGAATTAGTATCCATTGGCAAGGATTCATGATCTGTTCGATCATATGAAGGGTGGGACGATGTTTTCCAGGACTGATTTCCGATCATGGTATCAAGGAGGATGACATCCCTAAGACCACCTTTAAGAAGAGGTTTGGACATTATGAGTTTATTGTTTTACTGTTTGGACTGACGAACCCCCCACGGGTATTTATGAGTTTGATGAATGGGGTGTTATGTGAGTACTTGGACAAGTTCATCCAAGTATTCTTGACGATATTTTGATTTAGTCTTGCATGATGGAGGATCATGAAGAGCACTTGCACTTGATACTACAATGCCTGCGAGAGAAAAAATTGTATGGGAAATTTTCCAAATGCTCATTGTATCAATCGAAGATTCACTACTTAGGGCATGTCATCTTCGACGAAGGTATCACTGTGGTTCCAACAAAGGCTGAGGTTATTATGGGATGGCCTGTGCCGAAGAATGTCTCGAAAGTGCGTAGCTTCATGGGTTTAGCAGGATACTATCGACGGTTCGTCAAGGGATTTTCGAAGATTAAAAATCCAATTACGAAATTATAGAAGAAGAAAAAGGAGTTTGTTTGTACCGAGAAATGCTCAGAGGCATTTCGGAGGCTCAAAGAGTTCTTGACAACAACACCGATTCTAAAGTTCCTTGACATGGACACGAACATCTTGGTATGTACTGACACATTGAAGGAAGGCTTAGGCAGAGTCTTGATTCAATATGGTCGAGTGATCTCTTACATCACGGGGAAAATGTCAAGGCATGAGGAGAACTATGTGACGCACGATTTGGAGTTTTTATCCATTGTATATGCATTGAAGGTTTGGGGGCACTACCTTTCTGAACAAAAATTTGAACTGAAGATGGACCACTATGGATTACACCACATATTTGTGCAAAGTGACTTGAACGTGTGATAATGACATTAGTCAGAATTTCTTAGAGACTACGACTTCAATATTACTTACATAAAAGGAACCATGAACCGGGTGGCAGATGCATTGAGTTAGAGACCATGCATATTCTTAACAAATCTCATCTCAAGCCACATAGTGACAAAACTCCTTATGAACTATGGTTTGGAAGACCTACTTCAGTCAAGCATTTTAAAGTCTTTGGGAGTAAATGTTATATCAAGAACAATGATGAAAATATCTGCAAATATGATGACAGGGATGATGAAGGTATCTTCTTGGGTTATGCTACAAATAGTAAAGGGTACACATGTTACAATAAGAGACTACATAAACTGGTTGATTGTATAGACATAAAAGTTGATGAAGAAATCTCGGTCAGAAATGTAAACAATGTTGAACCAAGCACACAAGATATAGTTGAAGTTGAAGATGAATAGATCCAAGGACCAGAAAGGGAAGAATATGAATTAGATGAATATACGAATACTCAGGCTGACACAAATTAGTAGAAAGAAGAAAAATCATCTTTCATAATTGTTAGAAAGAATCATCTTGAAAATCAGATAATTGGAGATATAAATAAAGGAGTTCAGACAAGAAGAAAATTAATTAAAGACTCAGAACAATCTCATGTTTCTTTTTTATCTATGACTGAACCTAAAAATGTTGATGAAGCCAGTGAGCATGATGATTGGGTTAGAGCAATGAATGAAGAGCTTGATCAGATTGAGAAGAACAATACTTGGGACCTTATCCCTAGACCTGAAGATAAGAATGTAATAGGTTCCAAATGGGTGTTCAAGAATAAAATGAATGAAAAAGGACAAGTTGTTAGAAATAAAGATAGATTGGTCTGTAAAGGGTATGCACAAGTTGAAGGTCAAGACTTTGATGAAACTTTTGTACCAATGGCAAGATTGGAAGCCATCATAATGTTTCTTGTTTATTCATGTCGTAAGAACTTTAAAGTTTATCAGATGGATGTTAAGTAAGCATTTCTTAATGGAGATCTAGAGGAAGAACTATATATGGAGCAACTTGAAGGATTCTCATTGACAGATAATACTAATTATGTTTGCAAGATGAAGAAGGCCTTATATGGACTGAAACAAGCACCACAAGATTGGTATTATAGACTGGACAAATTTTTACAAGACAAAGGGTTCAAGAAAGGTATTTTTGACAATAGCCTCTACATTAAGTTTGAAGGTGATAATTTACTAGTTGTTTTGGTTATTATTTTTTGTTGTACTAATGAATCATTTGTCCAGTGGTTTTATAACTCTATGCAAACATAATTTGAGATGTCCATGATAGGAGAATTGTCATATTTTCTTTGTTGACAAGTAAATCAGAGTTTTGCACGAATATTTATCTCTCAAGAAAAATATTTGAAAGAGATGTTGAAGAAATTTTAGATGGAGGATTCCTCTCCTGTTAGCACACCTATGGTGGTTGGTTGCAAGCTCAGTAAAGATGATATTTCATTGGATGTTGAACAAAGGACATATCGCTCTATGATAGGCAGTCTTCTATACATCACAACATCTCGTCTTGATATAATGCAAGTTGTTGGAATGGTAGGTCGTTATCAGTCTACTCCTAAACAAAGTCATTTGGTAGTGATCACAAGGATATTCAAATACTTGAAGGGAACAATGACTTATGGTCTGTGGTATCCCATAAATTAGAATTTTCAGTTAACTTCTTATTCAGATGCAGATTGGGCAAATTGTGTTGATGAGAGAAAAAACACCAGTGGAGGAGCATTCTTCCTGGGTGACTCATTAGTAGCATGGCTTAGTAAAAGGAAAGGATCTATTTTCTTATCAACTATAGAAGCAGAGTACATTGTTGTTGCTACATGCTGAAGTCAGATTTTATGGATGATACAAACTCTTGCAGATTTGAAGGTAACTTACACTAATCCCATTCCACTTCACTGTGATAACACCAGTGCCATCAATCTCTCTAAGAATCATGTACTTCATTCAAAATCTAAGCACATACCAATAAAATACCATTTTCTTAGAGAACAAGTTACAAACAAAATTGTTCAAATGAATTATATTCCTTCCACATAACAAAAAGTTCATATCTTTACTAAACTGTTAGCAACTACCCCTTTTGGATATCTTCATCAAAAGTTTGGGGTTATAACTTCTTTCGTCTAATTTGTTCACCTAGTCAGGGGGGGTACTTATTGAATATATGTTGTATTTCTAAGCTGATCATAGTTGATAGGAGGAGTATGTACTGCAACAGCTCAAGGGGAGTGTATTTCTTCTTTTACATTGATGTCAAAGGGGGAGAAAGTGTGGTAATTTCAAGGATGCTACAATGGTATAGTTGGATGTTCTTCAAGGGGTTTCCATCAATTCCAAAGAGGGAGATTGTTGGCATATTTATTATGGGTAGACAGAAGGCAGAGTATTTGTTTTTCATTGATGGAAAGATCAGTCAGACGATGATGAACAAGAGAAAGTAGCAAGACCAACAGTGCAATGATGTGCTACAGTGGTATAGTTGGATGTTCTTCAAGGGGTTTCCATCAACGCCAAAGGGGGAGATTGTTGGCATATTTATTACGGGAAGACAGAAGGAAAAGTATTTGTTTTTCATTGATGGAAATCTCAACTCAATGATGATGAACAAGAGAAAGTGGCAAGAATAGCAATGCAACGATGATTGCATGGCATGATCAGAACCGTAAACTTCAGGAGTCAAGGAAGCAACTCATGCTAGAAAATCCCAAGATTTGATAGATCAGAGCATGTCAAAGACTCCATTTCAGAGTTTTGCAGACCAGGAAATCAGAGTTTCAGATACCGGGAGTTGGAGGAGTCAAGAGTTGAGACTCTTCATCACAGGAGTCCCGAAGTCACAAAATGAGAAACATCGAAATCCCGAAACAGGCACATCAACAAAGAGTTTCACAGATCGAGAAATAACTCCATTTCGGAGTTCCAGATACCAAGAGTTGGAGGATTCAAGAGTCGAGACTCTTCATCACAGGAGTCCCGAAATCACGAAATGGGAAACGCTGAAATCTAGAAACCATCACATCAACAACGAGTTTCGAAAATTGAGAAATGACTCCATTTCGGAGTTCCAGATACCGAGAGTTGAAGTGTCAAAACACTTCACCACAGGAATTCTGAAATGCTGAAATGTCGAAATGCGGAAAACACCTTTTGGTGTAGGTTTTGGTTACCGAGAGTTGGAGTGTCGAAACACTTCACCATAGAAATTGAAAAATACCGAAATGCAAAATTGCGACATGGAGTTTCAGGGATTGCGACATGGAGCATTAAGATATCTCATCACAAGAATTGTTGAAATCGTGGAATGCCGAAATGTGAAATCGTGACATGGAGTTTCAGGAATTCGCAACATGCGAAATCACAAAATGTCGAAAGGGACTATTGTGAGTCTCGAAGACTCGAAGGGAAAAATGTTGAAATCCCTTCATTCGTTTGATTAGGAAAAGAAGGGATCATATTATGAAGTTTTGTGGACCCTTGATCTCAATCCATTTTGGGGATCACAACTTGGAGAGTCAAGATCCTTCGCAACAAGAATTTGCGACATGCGAAATCACAAATTTCTGAAATACGAAATGAAAAAGACATTTTGTTTCTTGTAATCCAACAGTGCAGGTGAATTTGAATATGATCGGAGGTCTACTGTTTCACCTCATAGTTAATTGATCAGTTACAATTCAGTTAGAAAAATCGATTCATGATTCTTGATCGGTTGGCAATTCAGTTTCTAAGGCGTGTGTGAATAAAAGAAGATATGAGATGACTATGCAATGTTGGTTTTTCTGAATGAAAAATGAGTTGAACTATAAGAAAAGGAAAATTACAGTACGCGTAGTGTGAGACCGACAGTATGCACAGTGTGAGATAAAACTCATAAATGAGTAACATATGAGGAATAGATAGAAGCAAGAGCAAAATTGCAGAACAAGTTGAAGCAAAGCAGAATTGCAGAACAAACAGAGGAAGAGAAGAATTGCAGAACAGTCATAAGCATACCATATTTACAGAACAGAGAAGAAGTGGTAAGAATTGATTTATTTGTGTTGTTGGTTATTCAATCATTTATTTATAATCAGGGAGGTAGGGTGGTTCTATGGAGGATTGTTGTCCTCATAGGTTGAAGTGGGTACTTGAACATAGGGAGTTGTAGCTTCCATCTGGTTGCAGCCAGAAAAACTAGGGTGGCAGGGTGGTGCAAGGGAGAACAATTGTTCTCTATTATACAGATTGGTTCCTGTGTGACTGGAAGTTGGTGCTTCCATCCAGATGGTGTTGGAACACTTAGGGAGTTGTTTATTTCTTCTAATGGGTTCTAGAGAAACCAAAGAGTTGGTGCTCTCAAACAGGTTGGAGCTTGTAAAACAAAGGTAGTAGCCTCACATTGAGTTGGTGCTCAATTATAGATGATGTACAGAACTTAAAAGACTGCCTATCATTTTGAAGAAGAAGAGGTTTTCTCCCTTTATGGGTTTCCTCGTGAAAATTTGTCTCTGTGTATATGTTATGTGTGAGTGATGCTCATTATTTATGTTGTCCATATGTAGTATAATATTGATGGTCACTTGGAGAAATATTAAAAATGGTTTAATTGAATTAAAATTGTTTAAGCATAGTGACAACTGATTCACCCACCCTCTTAGTTGTCTTAGTAATTTCAACAAATCCATATTATGGTCATATGGGATACCAGAAAATGGTAACAACACTAAGGAAATTATTTTAATGGCCTAATATGGAAGGCAAGACAATAGAATACTTGTCTAGTGCCTAGATTGTCAATAGGTGACAGTTGAACACTAGCACCCAGTCGACCTGTTGTAGCCTCTACCTGTAATAAAATTGAAATGGGAGACTATATCACTTGATTTTATCATAGGTTTGCCTAGAATTAAAAAACATAATGATTCAATTATGGTATTAATTGATAAGGTTAGCAAGTCTGGACATTTTATTCCTGTAAAATACACTTATAAATCCATTAACATCATCGAAATATTCATGAAGGAAATTTTTAGACTGTATGGTATTCCTAAAATGGTGATTTTGGATAGAGACGTAAAATTTACATTTACGTTTTGGAAAGAATTGTTTGCATGGTTGAATACTAACTTGAATTTCATCACAAGCTACCATCCACAAATGATGAGCAGACTAAACGAATGAACCAAATCATGGAATATATGATATGTATGTACATAAGGATGAAACCAAGTAAGTGGGAAGACTACGTGCACTTGGTGGAATTTTCATACAATAATGGTTACCAGACATCGGCTAAAATGAACCCCTTCGAAGTATTGTTTGACAAAAAGTGTACAACTCTGATTAACTGGGGTAACCCAGTTCACAGACTCATGGTGGGACCATAAATGATCTAGGAAATGGAGAATACGGTAAGAAAAGTAAAACAAAATTTAAAATAGGCACAGGACAAACAAAAAAGTTGCGTGGACGTGAAAAGAAGACACAAGGAATTTCAAGTTGGAGACCACGTGTATTTAAAAGTCAAAGAAAGAAAAAGTTCATTAAATCTAGGAAACTATTCCAGTTTGGCACCCAGGTTTTGTGGCCCTTTCGATATATTAACTCGAATTGGACCCGTGGCATATCAACTTGCTCTTTCCGCAAATCTGAAAATTCATAATGTATTTCATGTTTCTTTGTTAAAAAAATTATGTTCATGATCCTACTCACATAATCGATTGGAACATGGTGCAGGTGTAACCTAAAGGGAAGTTCCAAGCGGAACCTCAGTACATTCTAGACAGGAGAAAAATAGTACTACTGATCCAGGTGGATATCGGTGGTCACCCACCTTCTCCAACTGGCCCAAAACATGTTCTCGCAATTTTGGTAATTTACTATTTTTAGCAGTTTTTAACTTCTGGGGCCATTTTGAGGCCCTAAACGATGTTTTTTGGGAAAACGGGGGAGCAACATGGATCATAGATCGATGTTGCTCCAACCAAAAGTTGTAGTTCTCGGATATATCTTTCCAACGAGCTATCATACGCCTAAAACGGAGATCGTATGCAAAAGTTACGACCCGGGGAATTTGATGCACCAACTTACCCAAACGGGGCCCACATGACTTTTGGCGCTTCATCTCCTAGGGTTAGGTTTTTGGATGTCTAGTACTTTTGGCATTCCTGTTTATTGTAAAAAAGGCCTTCAGAGCCTCATTTTAACCATCTTCTTGCGAATGTGCGCTGCCGTCACATCTCTTCTCAGAGATAAGCCGACACCATTCCAGCAAGCTTGTTTCTGCTGCATTTTTTACAGTTTCAGCTTATTTCGTTATTTAATAGAAAACCAGTTTTACTGTATCTCTGTTATTTTTGTGTTAAGAACCTATTAATAATCTGTATTCATTTCGTTCTGCTCATAAAATCCGGATCAGTGGTATCAGAGCGGTC
>ML776848.1:2363371-2415092 GCA_009831015.1 Picea engelmannii | reverse complement strand
CCTTATTTCCCACCATTATTGGACACCTCAGAAGTAGCAGAACAACTGACACCAACAGAGCTCAACCCCGACTGCATACAATAGGCATCCAATGATCAGATTGTGGATAGACAGATAAAGGGCACTCGACAACAAAGGATCCAACTTTATCGAGTCGTCAAAGTAGGGCAGCTCCTGCACCAAGGCAAGTGGCTCACCCGGGGCCAAATTCAACAGAAATTTCCTCATCTAATGGGGGAACTCAACGCAATGGAGACCATTGATTTTTAAGGAGGGAGGATTGATCCAGGTGGATATCGGTGGTCACCCACCTTCTCCAAATGGCCCAAAACATGTTCTGGCAATTTTGGTAATTTACTATTTTTAGCAGTTTTTAACTTCCGGGGCCATTTTGAGGCCCTAAACGATGTTTTTTGGGAAAACGGGGGAGCAACATGGATCGTGGATCGATGTTGCTCTGGCCAAAAGTTATATTTCTCGGATAGATCTTTCCAACGAGCTATCATACGCCTAAAACGAAGATCGTATGCAAAAGTTACGACCCCGGGAAGTTGATGCACCAACTTACCCAAATGGGGCCCACATGACTTTTGGCGCTTCATCTCCTAGGGTTAGGTTTTTGGATGTCTAGGACTTTTGGCATTCCTGTTTATTGTAAAAAAGGCCTTCAGAGCCTCATTGTAACCATCTTCTTGCGAATGTGCGCTTCCATCACATCTCTTCTCAGAGATAAGTCGCCACCATTCCAGCAAGCTTGTTTCCGCTGCATTTTTTACAGTTTCAGCTTATTTCGTTATTTAATAGAAAACCAATTTTACTGTATCTCTGTTATTTTTGTGTTAAGAACCTATTAATAATCTGTATTCATTTCGTTCTGCTCATAAAATCCGGATCAAATACGGAATAGATTCGTTTCCCAGCTAAAGGCGCAATGGAAGAACTTTGGTTCTGAGGAGGCCACTTGGGAATTGGAGGATGTAACATCCCACTCTGGCGCACTTACCAAACTTATTCTTTGAGGACACTTGCCCGCAAGTGATCTGGATTGTTATGATGATAAAAAAATTTCCTTCATTATGATGCGTTAAGTTATATGACATGATGTTTTACTACCTTGATGTAGACAGGTGCTGCTGACTCAGTTTCATTGAGTGTGCAGGGTTTCAGACCTTGAGGATGCAGAGGCATTGGTGGAACTCCCTTGGACTCCGGATTGAGTCAGGGAGTGGGCTATTTGAGTTGTTTCGTTTACGATGATATTGTTTAATTTTGATGATATGCCATTGATCTTATGATATGTTGTTGACATGATCTGACATGATGGTTGATGATGCAGGCTGACGATAGCTTGCCGACCAGACTCACATATGGAGTAAAGGGGCCACACACGAGTTCTAGAGAGACTGAGGGAGAGGTGTGACAGCAGTCCTGCCACAGCCTATTAGCACTCCTGCCATGGCTCGAACTGTAGGTTAACGATTACCTAGTTCGAGAGGATCCATGATGCTGTGAGGGCAGAATGCGACAGTCGCTCACGATGATTCTAAGGGGTACGCGATAAGGCAGGGGACTTATTCCTTAGAGCCCTTAATCTCCCACAACTTCACCTAGTGGAGTGTTGACTCCAGGGGTTATAGATTCTACCAATGCGTCAAGTCAGCGGGTGGCACCCTTGGAGCACGTGGTGCATCCTGAAGGGCACGTCACGCAGAGAAATGCAAGCAGCGGGTGGCACCCTTGGAGAACGTGGTGCATCCTGAAGGGCACGTCGCGCAACGGAAGCAAATGACGCGAGTGGCACCCTTGGAGCACATAGTGCGTCCTGAAGGGCACGTCGCATGGATGATGATGAAGAGACAACTTAAATGACCCTAAGACCTTAACGCCCGATAAATTCTTAAAAATGACTCCCCTAATTAAATTGTCACCCTGTTCAAATCAAAACCTAAATTAAAAACATCTCTCAGTTAAATTTGACAAGCCCTAAGAAAAGATTCTACAAAAATAAACCTAGGGCGTAAGCTAAAAACCCTCCTAGGTGTTAATTAAAGTCTTATTAAAGTAAAGGGGATAAAGTAACGAGGGAATTAAATTAGGTGAAGCCCATGGCCTTTAAATGATAAATAAGGAATAAAAATTATTAAAGTGGGGGAGTATTAAAAGATAGGAATCTTTAAAAATATTGAAAAGATAAAAACTGCAGTTATCTTTTCAGTTCAAAAATAAAAAATAAGAAGAGAGAATTAATTAATAAAAATTAAGAAATTAAGGAGTAAATTAAGGAATGATTAAGGAGTAAATTAAGGAGTAAATTAAGGAGTAATTTAAGGAGTGATTTTTGAGGAAGTGAGGGAATTTGAGTCTTTTAATTATTAAAAGAAATTAATTTTGGAGAACGAGAGGCATGTGTGACACTTGGACGGTGGAGACTCTGAGAGGATTGTCATTAAAAATTAATTAATTAATGATTTAGGGTTAGGTTAGTCTCAAAAATTGCTATAAAGAAAGGGAAAGGAAGGAAGAAGGGGAGAACGGTTAGCGTAATGTTACGCTGCGGAGTTGTGGCTTGACAGATTGCTTGTGAGGAGTTGGGTATATCTCATCTATGTTGGAGTGGTAGCTCAGCCGTGGAGGTGAGATGAGACGCTAGTCTATATTTGGTTCTTGTGTGGCCCGTTTGTGGCTCGGGGGGCTAAGGGGGAAGTAGAGTACCTCTAGCGTTTGGCTGGGATGTACCGGTGGGTTTTCTGCGGTTGGCAAGTGAGAGCAGCAAGGAGAGCGGACATGGCACGGAGCGCGAGGCATCTCCGAAGCGGGCGAGTGGCTAAGGTATGGATTGTAAATTCAGTAGACTAGAATGCATACGATTGCCTCTGACAATAAGGTTAGTTACCTCAGTCATTAGTGAGATGACGAAGGGTTTGTAAATGAAATTGCTGAATATAATGGGCTGGATCGGTTTGAATAAATATTGTGTGCGCGGCCAATATATTTTACCCCACCTATGTTTGCACTGCCAATATTTGCGAATTTAACCAGATACAGCAGCCATTAATGTTCATAAAATGGGATATGGCTTCTTGTGTTGAGATTTTTACCGTTTGTAAGTCGAAAAGTATTATGCATCTGAGTGCAGAATTAGCGTGTTATGAAAATGCTCGATTCATGATAAACTTGAGTATTTCTCCCTCGTTTGAAAGTCTCTGGTTACATAGTAGCGTGTGTGTGCCTCATTTTTCCATATGACCATAATTAGACCACAAGATGTTTTATTCAATTAGTTCTGCAACAATTTATTTAGGTGGATGGAACAGTTTCGGGTTCAAATGGACAATTTTTGTGTTATTGATTTCGCTGGAATTTTTATATGATTATACATTGGGCGTTTTTACTTGGATCTGCATTCTACATTGGTTGTTTTCTTTTACCTACAACATTATTGCTTTTTGGGCGTTGTTTTGCTTTTTGGGCGTTGTTGCATACAGTGGGCATCCTGATGGGCATCCTTCTAGCACTGTTGTCTGCATGTTTGAACTGTGTTGAATGCCACTGTTGTTTGCATGTTTGATCTGCGTTGATTTCCACAGTTGTCTGCATGCGCTTTTGATTTCTTGTACGTTTTCTTTATGTGTACAGAGCGAACTTATAGTCTATGTATGCGTCTCCCTGTTTCTGTGTGAAGTTACTCCCTGAAGGGGTGCATATTCCTCTGCATGCGTGTTATAGATATTACTGGGCGTTTTTGTAGTGTACAGAGCAAAATTGTCGCCTCTGTATGCGTCCTCCTTATGCATCTTACGGGGCGAATTATTCGCTGACAATGTGCGTTTTATTTGCCGCTGTGTATTGGGAGGTTTGTACTGATGATGGGCGATTTAATTACCCCGGTGTCTTGAGCTAACTGCACTACTACTGAACATTTTTGGGACCACTGTTTGTTGGTATTTTTCCTTTGTGATGGGGCATATATCGGGCGTTTTACACTGTCATGGGGCGTGTTGGATCGCGACCATCTTGGGCGAAAACTTTGACATGCATTGCTTGTGATGGTGTATAAGAATCCCCATATAAACCCTGTCTGAATCTGTGTTTTAAATACTGACTTAATTTGCATTTAAAGACCTGTTGATCCGCGTCCTAACCCCATTTTAATCTGCATTTTCATTTTTGGGCCATTGGACGTGATCTGCAGAAATTCTACCAGTGCCAGTTGTCGCATACAACAGAGCTTAAATGTTCCCCTTTTCATGGGAGTAGAACGAGGATTTAATTCCGTTCTATTGATATTGGATGTGTTAAAGTTATAGCATTCAATGTGCACCTGTGCTGATTCAAAATAAACCAACCTCAAAATGCCCTCGCCTCACTCAATGGTTGCCTGAATGACCAACCTTCCAGAACCACCGAATCTATATATATATTTGAGGATGTTGTTATATTTATCGCCTTTTGAAATGAAAACGTCTTAAATATTGGCATTTAAATTTCTGGATATTGGTTACAACGCTATTTTTGTTATATTGCACATGGTCATTTTAGTGATCGTTTGCTGTCATATATTACATTTTTCAATTATGATGACTAATTGTTACTTTTAAATTCGACATTATTTACATATGTGAGGTTGATTATTTACGTTGAGTGCTTTAAGAGGTGATGCTATTGATATATGATGACCTATTAGATAATGGTTACTTTTTGATTATTGTCCTTATAATATTGTTATATTTTGGGCCATTTCTATATATGCTGGAAAAGGTATCATTTTAAAAATATGAATTTTCTTTTAATCCCTCCTTACGCTTAAGAATTCTGGGATTGGATGATTATATGCTAGTTTAATTGCAAGAAAGTGAACATGTCTCAAGAAGTTACCTTGTGTATTGCAATAGACTAATGAATGTGAAGTTCCTTTAGATGTTAATATCCCAATATCTGGTATAGGTTATTTTAGTTGTTGTTTTAGAGTCTTGATTGTATGAGATCTGTCATCTAATAAATGTATTGAGTTAATGAAAAATTATTTAAATTTAATTAATAAACTAAAAATTAAATTAATATAAATTTATTTTAAAAAAGGTTACACATGAATTTTCCTTGCAATCCTTTTTAGTATTTAATAGTTGATGTTAAAATATATCTATGCTAAATTAAAGGGATTAACCTTAAGAAAGTAACTATGTCTGAAGTTTACCCTTGATGCTTAATGGTTTGAAACTATTACTTGGTCTTATTCCAATGTTAGTACATTGAACATTCTAGACAATATAACCTTTATTCTTCTTCCTTTAGTCATGCAGTGTAGCAATCATTTTACCAAATGATTTTCTAGATACTTACTTAATCCAATAAGATTATTATCTATCAACTTGAAGAGTACTTAGAATATGAAGGTAAGGATATGGTTGTTGTAAATGAACCATAATTGGGGTTAGCAAGGTTAATGTTGTTTTTAATGAAATGTTGTTGATGAGGTTAAGCACAATGTTAATAATTGTTTAACCGCAATAATAATACTTGTTCCAATGCAATGTTAATATTTGTAAATTGAATTTTATTGATGACGTTTAAAAGTGCAATGTTTAAGGTCAACTTACGACAATGCTAGTGATTATCGATATGCATATATGGTGTAATTTTCTGGTCGTTTCATTATGTTCATCCTGGTTGCGTCGTATTCGTCGTCAGGTGGCGACGCAAAGCCAAATGGGTTGTTGTTGTTCCTTGTACACATGCACACACACACTTTTAAAAACCAAAAAAAATAAAAAAAAATTGCACCTATTATCAGAGCTGTTGTCTTAACAAGGAAGGTCGTTACATATGGTATCAGAGTGGGTTCGACCCGAGACTTGGGATTCACTACGATTTTTCGTTGACATGATTATGATGTTTATTCTGTCACTGAGCGAGTTGATTGTTGTGTGAAGGTAATCATGGTTAGAGAATGCCGCGGAAGCAGACGACGGGGTGCTAAGGAAGGAGGCGTGACGCCTCCAGCAGCATCCACGCCAGAGGGGTCTAACCCCCAGGGAGGCAAGTAGGTCCTTGGACAGGAGCAGATCGTAGTTGTCGATGCTGTGGGGATGATGAGATCTTTCCAGCGCATGTCCGAGGCGCTGATCAGCAGATTGGACAGAGATGAGGTCAGGGCACTGGCACCTGCTGAGGTCTCACCACGCGCACTGGTCGTTACTGGTAGCATACACCATCAACTCGAGAAGGTGAAATTTTCCGAGTTCTTTGGTGCCCCGGACGGTGCAGCAGCCGAAGCATGGTTGGAGAATATGGCGATGTGTTTCACACATTGCGATTATACCTCCAATATGAAGGTCCGCATGGAGGTCTTTCAACTAAAGGGGAGCGCTCTTCTATGGTGGAAGACGCTCCTAACGCAGATGAACATGGCAGTCGAAGACGTGTCGTGGGAATTGTTCGAGGAACGGTTCCGAGAGAGGTATCTTTCAGAGGAATTCTGAGTTGAACGCATTACGATAGGGAGGTCATACGATGCCCGAGTACGAGGCACGTTTTATGGAGCTGCTCCGATATGCTCCGCATCTGAACATTGAGAAGCTCAAGGTCAACAGGTTCATGTTTGGCCTTAATGGCAGCTTGCGTGCAAAGGTTAGGATTCTGATGCCTCAAATATTGCACGACGCTGTCCAAAAGGCCCTCATAGCAGAGGAGGAGCTTATCAGTGGGGGTCAGACCAGGACTACAGCGAGACCTATGGGGCAGGGTTCATCTGGTGCGCCGTAGCAGCAGACGCCAGTGAGACACACACCGGGGTATCAGGGCTTCCAGAGGGGATCCAATTTTACTGCCCCACGACGACCGCCACCTCAGTAGCGAACACCTTACCGAGGACCACAGCAGCAGCAGCAGCAGCGTCGCCCACAACAGCAACAGTTTAGACCTGTTCAACAGAACAGACCAGGGTTTCAGTCCAGTGGGCAGTCATCTTCTACTTCGGGCACCAGGACTACAGGGCCGAAGAAGGGGTGTTAGACGTGTGGGGAGCCACACTACCAACGTCATTGTCCTGTGGAGAGGACCAGGGTGTCCGGATCAACCGGACCCACTATAGTGGGAGATATGGGCAATGCCCATCAGATTCATGCAGCGGTGAATAACCGCCAGGAAGAGCACCAGTCGACTATGCTCGAGACGACAGGTATTGTCGCTGACCAAACCCTTAGTATTTTGATAGACCCAGGTGCTACTGAGAGTTTTATTTCCGGTGCAGTGCTAAAAAGGATGAAGGTAAAGGCAGTCGAACAGGATGAGTTTAGCTTTGTAGAGATGGCTTTGGGAGCCAAACAGAAGGTCGGAGGAAAGGTTACGGGTTGTGCCCTTAACCTAGGAGAGTTTTTCACGAAGGTCAACTTGTACGTCACGATCTTAGGATCTTATGACATCATGATCGGCATGGATTGGTTGGAATTGCATGAGGCGATACTCAACTACAAGACGAAATGGTTAAGCCCGGTCGACGATGAAGGACAGGGACGTGTGATAGTAGGACAGAACCAGGGAGTATCCCTGAGGTTCGTCTCTTCCTTACAACTACGGAAGAGTATGCGCAAGGGGTGCAAGCTCTATGTGGTCCTTGCACTAAACGAAAAGGGAGTAGCAGAAGGTCTAGAACACCTTCCGGTGGTGAAGGAGTTTGTGGACGTTTTTCCAGAGGAGTTTCCTGGGATGCCACTGGAAAGAGAATTGGAATTTACTATAGACCTGAAACCGGGGACTGAACCGATAGAGAGAACGCCTTATCAGATGTCGACCCCGGAGTTGCAAGAGTTAAAAATGCAACTAAAGGAGTTGTTGGACCTGGGATTGATACGCCCTAGTGTGTCACCATGGGGGGCACCAGTTATTTTCGTTCAAAAAAATGATGGATCATGGAGGCTTTGCATTGACTATCGTCAACTGAACAAGGCTACGGTTAAGAATTAATATCCCTTACCAAGAATTGACGATCCGTTCGATCAAATGAAGGGTGCGACGATGTTCTCCAAAATCGATTTGCGATCCGGGTATCACCAATTATGAATCAATGAGGATGACGTCCCTAAGACCGCCTTTAAGACAAGATTTGGACATTATGAGTTTACTGTTTTACCTTTTGGACTGACCAATGCCCCAGGGGTATTCATGAGTTTGATGAACAGGGTGTTCCATGAGTACTTGGACAAGTTCGTCGAAGTATTCATTGATGATATTTTGATCTATTCTCGGACGATGGAGGAGCATGACGAGCACTTGCGCTTGGTACTACAGTGTTTGCGATAGCACAAATTATATGGGAAGTTGTCCAAATCCTCTTTTTATCAATCCAGGATTCACTACTTAGGGCATGTCATTTCTGGCGAAGGTATCGTCGTGGATCCAACCAAGGTTGAGGCTATTATGGAATGGCCTGCGCCGACGAATGTCACCGAAGTGCGTAGTTTTATGGGTTTAGCAGGATACTATCGATGGTTTGTCGAGGGATTTTCAAAGATATTAGGTCCGATCACGGAATTGCAGAAAAAAAACAAGAAGTTTGTTTGGACAGAGAAATGCGCAGAAGTGTTTAGGAGGCTTAAGGAGTTGTTGACGACAGCACCGATACTAAAGGTCCCTGACATGGACACCGACTTCTTGGTATGCAATGATGCATCCAAGGAAGGTTTAGGCGGAGTCTTGATGCAGGAGGGACGAGTGATTGCTTACATTTCGAGGAAGCTAAGAAGACATGAGGAAAACTATGCGACACATGATTTGAAATTGTTGGCCATCGTTTATGCCTTAAAGGTATGTAGACACTACCTGGTTGGGCGAAAATTTGAAGTAAGGACTGATCATTGTGGGTTACAACACATTTTCACGCAAAGCGACCTGAAAGCGCGACAACGGCGTTGGTCAGAATTGCTTAGCGAGTACGACTTCGAGATTACTTACATAAATGGAACAGTGAATCGAGTGGCAGATGCCTTGAGTCAGAGGCCACACATCTTTTTGGTGCTACCTCTTCAAACGAATCTACGTGAGAAGGTTCTCACTTTACAGCATGATGATGACTGGTACAAGGAAGTCAAGGATTTCCTCGAACAAAACATTATGATGGTACCACGATATGAGGGATTTACTTTTGACAGCGATGGGTTATTGAGGTTTAGAGGTCAGATTTACGTACCTCCAAACGACGAGATGAGGATGTTGATCCTAAGCAAGGCTCATAGAGTGGTTTACATGGCTCACCCGAGAGTTACGAAGATGAGGGCAGACCTTAAGCCCTTGTTCTTCTGGAAAGGAATGAAATCTAACATAGTCAACTTTGTGGCTAGATGTCTCGAGTGTCAGTAGGTAAAGGCTGAACATAGACACCCGGCAGGGTTACTTCAACCACATGCCATTCCGGAATCGAAATGGGAAGTCATTTCGATGGATTTTATTGTTGGACTGCCCCTGACGGCAAGGAGACACAACTCGATTTTTTGGTGGTAGACACTCTGACGAAGAGTGCTCACTTTATTCTTGTGCATACGAAGTATCAGGCACCGGACATAGCAAGAGTTTTCATCAGTGAGATTGTGAGGCTACATGGCGTGCCTAAGAAGATTATATCTGATCGAGGATCGGTGTTTACGGGACGGTTTTGGATGAGTTTCCAAGAGGCCTTGGGAACTCAACTTAATTTTAGTACTGCATATCACCCAGAGACTGATGGACAGACAGAACATACGAACCAAACCATGGAAGACATGTTGCGCATGTACGTGATGGACCAACAAAAGCGTTGGGAGGAATTCTTACCTCTCGTAGAGTTTGCTTACAACAACAGTTACCAGAGCACCATTAAGATGGCGCCTTTTGAGTTTCTTTATGGGAGACCGTGTCGGATTTCCTTGAGTTGGGATCGGCTTGAGGATAGGGTCTTGGTGGTACCAGAAGCGATCCAAGAAATGGAAGAGAAGATGCAAGCCATAAGACAAAGGATAAAGGAAGTGCAGGATCGACATAAGAGTTATGTCGATGCGCACCGAGTCGAACGTAGTTACGAGGTCGACGATCCACTGGTATTGCGGGTTAAGCCGCATAAGAGTTCGATCAAGTTTGGAAAGGGAGATAAAATCTCTCCTAGGTTCGTGGGACCCTTCGAGATTTTGGAGAGAAAGGGGCCCGTGGCCTATCGACTAGCCTTGCCTGATTCTTTGAGGCGTATGCACGATGTTTTTCATGTATCAGTTCTAAGACATTATATTGGTGATCCTACACACGTGATTGACATGAGTTCCTTGCAGGTATCGGACGAGGGAGCACTCACGGCTGAGCTAGTCCACAGTTACGACGTCGATCGGTGGATCAGGTCAAGGTCCAGTGGGACAATTATAGTCCACACTCGGCGACCTCGGAGGACGCATATGATATGCGCCAACAGTTTCCATTTTTGTTTGATAGATAGGCTTATGATACTATGGTATTTATAATGTTATGGTACATTTATTTTGGCATTTATACTGAGAAACTTCGGGACGAAGTTTAGACCAAGAGGGGGTGTATGTAACATCCCGCTCTGGTGCACTTACCAAACTTATTCTTTGAGGACACTTGCCCACAAGTGATCTGGATTGTTATGATGATAAAAAAATTTCCTTCATTATGATGTGTTAAGTTATATGACATGATGTTTTACTACCTTGATGTAGACAGGTGCTGCTGACTCAGTTTCATTAAGTGTGTAGGGTTTCGGACCTTGAGGATGCAGAGGCATCGGTGGAACTCCCTTGGACTCCGGATTGAGTCAGGGAGTGGGCTATTTGAGTTGTTTCATTTACGGTGATATTGTTTCATTTTGATGATATGCCATTGATCTTATGATATGTTGTTGACATGATCTGACATGATGGTTGATGATGCAGGCTGACGACAGCTTGCCGACCAGACTCACATATGGAGTAAAGGGGCCACACATGAGTTCTAGAGAGATTGAGGGAGAGGTGTGACAGCAGCCCTGCCACATCCTATTAGCACTCCCACCGTGGCTCGAACTGTAGGTTAACGGTTACCTAGTTCGAGAGGATCCACGATGCCATGATGGAAGAGTGCGACAGTCGCTCACAATGATTCTAAGGGGCGCGCAATAAGGCGAGGGCCTTATTCCTTAGAGCCCTTAGTCTCCCACAAGTTCACCTGGCGGAGTGTTGACTCCAGGGGTTAGAGATTCTACCAATCCGTCAAGTCAGCGGGTGGAACCCTTGGAGCACGTGGTGCATCCTAAAGGGCACGTTGTGCAATAGAAGCAAATGAGGCGAGTGGCACCCTTGGAGCACGTAGTGCGTCCTGAAGGGCAGGTCACATGGATGATGATGAAGAGACAACTTAAATGACCCTAAGACCTTAACACCCGATAAATTCTTAAAAATGACTCCCCTAATTAAATTGTCGCCCTGTTCAAACCAAAACCTAAATTAAAAACATCTCTTAGTTAAATTTGACAAGCCCTAAGAAAATATTCTACAAAAATAAACCGAGGGCGTAAGCTAAAAACCCTCCTAGGTGTTAATTAAAGTCTTATTAAAGTAAAGGGGATAAAGTAACGAGGGAATTAAATTAGGTGAAGCCCATGGCCTTTAAATGATAAATAAGGAATAAAAATTATTAAAGTGGGGGAGTATTAAAAGATAGGAATCTTTAAAAATATTGAAAAGATAAAAACTGCAGTTATCTTTTGGGTTCAAAAATAAAAAATAAGAAGAGAGAATTAATTAATAAAAATTAAGAAATTAAGGAGTAAATTAAGGAATGATTAAGGAGTAAATTAAGGAGTAAATTAAGGAGTAATTTAAGGAGTGATTTTTGAGGAAGTGAGGGAATTTGAGTCTTTTAATTATTAAAAGAAATTAATTTTGGAGAACGAGAGGCATGTGTGACACTTGGACGGTGGAGACTCTAAGAGGGTTGTCACTAAAAATTAATTAATTAATGATTTAGGGTTAGGTTCATCTCAAAAATTGCTATAAAAGAAAGGGAATGGAAGGAAGAAGGGGAGAACGGTTAGCGTAATGTTACGCTGCGGAGTTGTGGCTTGACGAATTGCTTGTGAGGAGTTGGGTATATCTCAGCTGTGTTGGAGTGGTAGCTCAGCCGTGGAGGCGAGCTGAGACGCTAGTCTATCTTTGGTTCTTGTGTGGCCCCTTTGCGGCTCAGGGGGATAAGGGGGAAGTAGAGTACCTCTAGCGTTTGGCTGGGATGTACCGGTGAGTTTTCTGCAGTTGGCAAGTGGGAGCAGCAAGGAGAGAGGACATGGCACGGAGCGCGAGGCATCTCCGAACCGGGCGAGTGGCTAAGGTATGGATTGTAAATTCAGTAGACTAGAATGCATGCGATTGCCTCTGACAATAAGGTTAGTTACCTCAGTCATTAGCGAGATGACGAAGGGTTTGTAAATGAAATTGCTGAATATAATGGGCTGGATCGGTTTGAATAAATATTGTGTGCGTGGCCAATATATTCTACCCCACCTATGTTTGCACTGCCAATATTTGCGAATTTAACCAGATACACCAGCCATTAATGTTCATAAAATGGGATATGGCTTCTTGTGTTGATATTTTTACCGTTTGTAAGTCGAAAAGTATTATGCATCTGAGTGCAAAATTAGCGTCTTATGAAAATGCTCGATTCATGATAAACTTGAGTATTTCGCCCTCGTTTGAAAGTTTCTGGTTCCATAGTAGCGTGTGTGTGCCTCATTTTTCCATATGACCATAATTAGACCACAAGCTGTTTTATTCAGTTAGTTCTGCAACAATTTATTTAGGTGGATGGAACAGTTTCGGGTTCAAATGGACAATTTCTGTGTTATTGATTTCGCTGGAATTTTTATATGATTATACATTGGGTGTTTTTACTTGTATCTGCATTCTACACTGGCTGTTTTCTTTTACCTACAACATTATTGCTTTTTGGGCGTTGTTGCGTACAGTGGGCATCCTGATGGGTGTCCTTCTAGCACTGTTGTCTACATGTTTGAACTGCGTTGAATGCCACTGTTGTCTGCATGTTTGATCTGCGTTGATTGTCGTTGTTGTCTGCATGCGCTTTTGTATTCCTGTACATTTTCTTTATGTGTACAGAGCGAACTTATAGTCTCTGTATGCGTCTCCCTGTTTCCGTGCGAAGTTACTCCCTGAAGGGGTGTGTATTCCTCTGCATGCGTGTTATAGATATTACTGGGAGTTTTTGTAGTGTACAGAGCGAAATTGTCACCTCTGTATGCGTCCTCCTTATGCATCTTATGGGGCGAATTATTCGCTGACAGTGTGCATTTTATTTTCCGCTGTGTATTGGGAGGTTTGTACTGATGATGGGCGATTTAATTGCCTCGGTGTCTTGAGCTAATTGCACTACTACTGAACGTTTTTGGGACCACTGTTTGTTGGTATTTTTCCTTTGTGATGGGGCATATATCGGGCGTTTGCCACAGTCATGGGGCGTGTTGGATCGCAGCCATCTTGGGAGAAAACTTCGACATGCATTTCTTGTGCTGGTGTATAAGAATCCACGTAGAAACCCTGTCTGAATCCGTGTTTTAAATACTGACTTAATCTGCGTTTAAAGACCTGTTGATCCGCGTCCTAACCCCGTTTTAATCTGCATTTTCATTTTCTACGGAAATTCTACCAGTGCCAGCTGTCACATACAACAGAACTTAAATGTTCCCCTTTTCATGGGAGTAGAACGAGGATTTAATTCCGTTCTATTGATATTGGATGCGTTAAAGTTATAACATTCAATGTGCACCTGTGTTGATTCAAAATAAACCAACCTCAAAACGCCCTCACCTCACTCAATGGTTGCCTGAATGACCAACCTGCCAAAACCACCGAATCTATATATATATTTGAGGATGTTGTTATATTTATTGCCTTTTGAAATGAAAACGTCTTAAATATTGGCATTTAAATTTTTGGATATTGGTTACAACGCTATTTTTGTTATATTGCACGTGGTCATTTTAGTGATCGTTTGCTGTCATATATTACATTTTTCAATTATGATGACTAATTGTTACTTTTAAATCCGACATTATTTACATATGTGAGGTTGATTATTTACGTTGAGTGCTTTAAGAGGTGATGTTATTGATATATGATGACCTATTAGATAATGGTTACTTTTTTATTATTGTCCTTATAATATTGTTATATTTTGGGCCATTTCTATATATGCTGGAAAAGGTGTCATTTTAAAAATATGAATTTTCTTTTAATCCCCCCTTACGCTTAAGAATTCTGGGATTGGATGATTATATGCTAGTTTAATTGCAAGAATGTGAACATGTCTGAAGAAGTTACCTTGTGTATTGCAATAGACTAATGAATGTGAAGTTCCTTTAGATGTTAATATCCCAATATCTGGTATAGGTTATTTTAGTTGTTGTTTTAGAGTCTTGATTGTATGAGAGCTGTCATCTAATAAATGTATTGAGTTAATGAAAAATTATTTAATTTTAATTAATAAATTAAAAATTAAATTAATATAAATTTATTTTAAAGAAGGTTACACATGAATTTTCCTTGCAATCCTTTTTAGTATTTAATAGTTGATGTTAAAATATATCTATGCTAAATTAAAAGGATTAACCTTAAGAAAGTAACTATGTCTGAAGTTTACCCTTGATTCTTAATGGTTTGAAACTATTACTTGGTCTTATTCCAATGTTAGTACATTGAACATTCTAGACAATATAACCTTTATTCTTCTTCCTTTACTCATGCAGTGTAGCAATCATTTTACCAAATGATTTTCGAGATACTTACTTAATCCAATAAGATTATTATCTATCAACTTGAAGAGTACTTAGAATATGAAGGTAAGGATATGGTTGTTGTAAATGAACCATAATTGGGGTTAGCAAGGTTAATGTTGTTTTTAATGAAATGTTGTTGATGAGGTTAAGCACAATGTTAATAATTGTTTAACCACAATAATAATACTTGTTCCAATGCAATGTTAATATTTGTAAATTGAATTTTATTGATGACGTTTAAAAGCACAATGTTTAAGGTCATCTTACGGCAATGCTAGTGATTATCGATATGCATATATGGTGTAATGTTCTGGTCGTTTCATTATGTTCATCCTGGTTGCGTCGTATTCGTCGTCGGGTGGAGACGCAAAGCCAAATGGGTTGTTGTTGTTCATTGTACACACGCACACACACACTTTTAAAAACCAAAAAAAATAAAATAAAATAAATAAATAAATAAATAAATTTGCACCTATTATCAGAGCTGTTGTCTTAACAAGGAAGGTCGTTACAGAGGAAGATTTGCAGAAATCTTATCCAACCATGTTATGAGAAATGAATGAACACTGAGGATAGTGTTGTACTGAAGGGGGAAAGGATGTAATATCCCCAAAAATAAATTATTATTAAATTGTAATTTCACTTAGGAATTTATTTCAATTTTTGGCAAATTCGAATGTGGAAAATTATTTCCATTTATGGAAATTCTGAATTTGGAATTTAGTAAATTGTAATTTATTATTGTGTTTGTTGGGAAAACATTTGATTTTCCCAACCAACTCTTTGACTATGACACTTGTAAGAAACAAATATTTTTTTATTTATTGCTAAGAGTCAAATGGGACAGCTAGGTTGAAATCGCCTGACCATGACTCCTTGAGTGGGGAACAGGCTTGAACTATGTCAAGGCTTAATTTTACAAGTGGAAAATTAGGAATTTTTCCATTGGTAGCCCCTAAAAAGCAGGGATTTGTAAAGCTATGAAAAATTCCCAAGGGGAAAAGGCCTAGGCACAAGATGTTTTTGGATATATAGCATATGGGAGGAGGCAGGATGCTTCCTAGTATGATGGAAAAAAGGGACATCTCTTGCTATTATGAGCACTATTTTCTGAGTGTGAGGCAAGGAGAATTGTTGAATCTGAAAGAGGAGTATAGAGAATCAAGAGCTTCAGGGTTCGCCCTCATGGATTCATGGTCAGGATAGGGGTGAATGGAAGAAGTAGATTGGTTTTTCTGTTATATGGTTGGGTGGAACTCGGTTGTTCCATTTATTTTCCCATCATCTTGTTCAGATATGTACTTCTATTTATTGTTTTGTTGAATTATTTTATTTGGTAATGGTAGACAAAATGAAATGAATTGTAGAATAAGTTTTATTTTATAGTTTTAATTTATCAGTGAGTAGAACTAAGAAACTACTGTGTGTGATAGTTGTTGGTGAATGCCTAGAAGTTTACTATTCAATTGATGTACTCTCTGAATTCCAAAATAGGAAAACAATTATTAGTTCCATTTTGTTGTTGATATTTCGAAGATTTGGCATAAGTAAGAATAATGATTCAATTATAAACATGCTTAGAATTATTGCAGATTTATACAGGTTGACTATTCTTAAGTGTAGATCTACAAAATATACCAGTGTGTTTATAGGATTTCAATAAATATACACTAAACAAAAGTATCACCATGATAAGTAGATCCTATACTAAACCTATAGTTATATCTGTATGTATAGTTATTTGCTGGAGGAATATTTAAATTTTACAATTACCAAACGAAAGTTTGAGTGAATATCATAATTGGAATATATATATATATATATATATATATATATATATGTATGTATGTATGTATGTATGTATGTATGTATGTATGTATGTATGTATGTATGTATGTTTCTATCATACAGATTTTTCGAGCTATATGAACATCTAATACACATAACATATTTATTGATTGTTACACGTAATTTTCATTAAATCTGATTGTATTAAATATAACAGAAGGTTACAATAATATTCATTGTTAGTAATCTCAGAAGAAAATCTCCAGCGACACAAATACATAAAACATGCCACTCATTACAGAGTCGGTATAGTACTTAAACAAGTCCTTAAACTCTATACAATGTATGTGACCTTAACTATTAAATAGTGAAATTCATATTCAATACGGGATTTTCCCCTCTGTCTTTTTCTTTATGGATTGAAGATACAAGTAACCAACTCGCTATAAGATCCTAGTGAAAAACTATCACTTCAAAAAAACCTAGATGGTTTTTTTCATTCAACGTTGTAAGATGGAACTCGAATATCTTTCGAGTGAGGTGTCCTCGTCAACCCCCAAGCCACCAAACGATTTTAATCCTGCAAGGGATTTCCAAGAATATCAGTAACAAAGTTACGCAGCAAATAAAAATAAATAAATATCGAAGATAGAGTAATTTTCAAGATGAATTCAAAAAATATAACTTTGTATATTTAATACATGAGTAAACACTTAGCTTTTGGTGGCACGCGTATTTTCCCATTTGTTTCCCTGAGAAAATTTTCCATAGGATGAAGGGGAGGAGTGGATCTTGAAACTACTGATGGGTACCCTTGCAATGGAAACACGGGTCTCATCATTAATCATGTAACTCAATAAAAATTAAAATCAATGATTTAGAAGCTAACAAACAAATAGAACATTATTAAAGATGTAAGCTACAATGCATAACTAGAACTGTAAATTCTGAACAATATGAAGTGCATCCCATGAAAGTACCAATCCAGACTATAGAGAAGACAAAGAGTTATTGATATCATAATTATAAAACATACATACCAATGATAAAGAAATGTAGACAAGGACAAAATTATGGACCCATGATTTACCTTTCCCTCAATGCTAAAAAAGTAAAATTGTATAAGTGAATCGTAAACTTTTGAAACACAAAGTATGGCAGATCTTTTAAGACAGATTGATTTGTGGAATAATCACACAATGAAATTCTTAGCACTAGAGAATTATCTGCAGAAGTTCGAGCAAGGTGATTCGATCTAGTTTTATTAAAATTACCCAGCGACCAGGAAAACCCCATCTCAATCACATGATTAGTCTATTAATTTATAAACCCTATTTGTTCGAAGATGCAATATTTTTATAGTTGGTTTTGATGTGTAAAATTTCCTAGAGTTGGCTCGAGAATCTCTTGACCAAATCAAAACACAAGAGTATTTATGAAACCTATAACCAAAGAGTTCTTTCCCTTCGACAAACGTAAGGGTGACAGCAAAGAAATATTTGACCAAGCGGGATTCTCAGATGAGAAGTATGCCATGAGCCCCTATCGAAAAATCAAACTTAAACGATAAAATTTGAGGGTCAATATTGCTAGCAAAAACCCTCATAGTTCACATAGAGAAATTTAATAGAACACACAGAGGATAACTACATGACATAGGTATGAAATGTTAGGGTAATGTTGAAATCCCAAGTAGATTTCATCATGGGGTGTCTCGAAGTTCGATATGTCATGAACGAATTCAAACGATAATACTTAAAGAGTAGACTAGGGATAGATACTATCGACAAAAGTACTACCAATACGATGTGGTTATCCCTAAACTCAAGAAAACTCAACTACCTAGTAAACTACATACAAAACCTCAATGAAGAGCACAAGTGAAGGGTGGATACTTCATAGGAAAGGATAGTATCATGAATTCCATGAGACGGGTTCTAGTCTTACAACACATAGAGTAGCGATGGATTATTCTTAGAAAAACAAATGATAAGTGAGACTCAACCCTTTAGCTACCAAAAAAATTTCATTTAAATGAATGATATTTCAACCTACTTACTAATAGGCTAGAAAATGTGTTAGAATAAGAGGCAAGCTTACCTGGTAAAGGATAAGAACCAGATGGTCATGAATCCATCTCCTTTATGTACATGGAACATGAACCTTTCTAATTTTTACACATAGATAAAACCTTTACAGAGCTTAGTGCGAGAAGTTTCACAAAATGGAAAGGAAGTTGAAACTTAGTGACCTCTTGTATCAGAGTAATGGCAACATAAGGTGTGGGTATAGTGACCATGTGAACTAAACAAACTTGTTGCATCCACGTTGGTCACACCAACCTAGCATTAGTATTCTGGTAGAACCCTAATAACTTCTCAACTAGAGACATTATGACTTTTATGTACCACACTCACCTCGCATTTAACCTAACCATAAAGACCGTGACTGAAAATCCTTGTCATTTTAGTCAGGTTGAGGTATTGCTGGACAAAATGGGGTTAGACTCAACAAGACATTGGATCTAGTGTTGAGTTTTCATGTTAGGTGGGATGTCAAGCCTCAGCGCTAAACTGTAACATCCCGCTCTTGCGCGCATTGAGAGAACTTATTCTTTGAGGACACTTGCTTGCAAGTAATACAGATTATTATACTATTGGTCATTGATTATGATTATGAGGCATTATGGATGTCATTATATGTTACTTTTTTATATTGACTTAGATAGGTTCTATTGATTCGGTTCTCCTAAGTGTGTGAGATTTTGGACCTCGAGGATGCTAAGGCATCAATTAAACCCTTGGACTGTGGATTGAGTCAGGGAGTGTAGTATTGGGTTTTATTGTTGTATATATGACATATGTGCATCTGATTAGATGTCATGATTATGGATCTCATTTTTTACATGATTCGTTGATGATGCAAGAAGACAATAGCTTTCTGACTGGACTCCCATGTGGAGTAGAGGGGTCATGCACGACTACAAGAGACGTTGAGGGAGAGGTGTGGACATCAACCCTACCACAGCCTACTAACACTATCGTTGTGGCTCGAACTGTAGTTTAATGATTACCTAGCTCGAGAAGACACCAAATGCCATGAGGGTAGACTGTGACAATCGCTCATGATGATTCTAAGAGGCGCACAATAAGGTAGGGGCCTTATTCCTTGGAGGACCTTAGTATCCCTAAAGATCACCTGATGGAGTATTGACTCCAGGGGATTTTGATGTTTACCAAGTCAGTCAAGAGGTGAGTGGCACCCTTGGAGCACGTAGTGCATCCTGAAGAGGACATCGCGCAAGAAAAATGGAAAGAGGCGATTGGCACCCTTGGAGCATGTAGTGTGTCCTGAAGGGCATGTTAGACAAGGGAAATGGAATGAGGCGAGTGGAACCCTTGGAGTACTGAGTGCATCCTGAAGGGCATGTCGCATTGTTAAATAATAAGAGAATTAGGAAACTAAGGGAAAAAGGTGGAAACATAAAGAAAAATGGAAACATAAGGAAAACGAAGAATGACCAACTTAGCAAGGAATCTTACCTTTAAGAACTTTCTAAATTGAACTCAACTAGTAAATTAGTTAGGGGGAAAGTCAACAATTTGTGTAAGGGAATATGGTGACACCTAGGAGAGATTCTAGGAATGCTTTTAGGTGGGTGAGGGAAATAGGAGTAGTTAAATAATTAATGAAAGTAATTTTTGGTGCAATGAAGGGGATGGGTGACACATGTACAGGGAGGATTTTTCTGAATTAAATTATTGTACAATAAATTAAATGGGAATTTGCGAAAAAAGTGACCTAGAAATTCTGAATAAATGAGGGAGGAGGAGAAGGATCATGGATGATTTTAGGGGCTAAATTTCGCTCATGGGCTAATTTTCAATGGTTTTTCCAAAAATGAGATTCGTTATTTTAAAAATGATTCACACAAATTGTATAGGATAAATTATTTTACTTCAAAAAGCACTAAAATTTTATAAAGCTATATAAAATCCTTATAAATTTGAATATTTTTACAAAAATATTGCCAAACATTTATAGTTGGCATATGAAGGATTAGTAAAATTCTTCAAGGTTTCTACATTTTAAAATATATTTCCATCCTTAAAATCATCCCTGAGAAGGATGGATCTCTTCTTTCATGCGTAATGTTACACTGCAGAATTTTAGACTTGAATGACTTAGCTTGTGGGAGTTGAGATACCCAGCTCAATGAGGAGTGGTAGCTCGGCCTTGTGAGGCAAGATGGGAGCTATTTTTTCTCTGGTTTAGTGTATGTGGCCCCTTTTCGGCTCGGGGGGATAAGGGAAAAGAATAGTACCCCCAGCGTTGGCTGGGAGGTACCGGGGAATTCTCATCGGCCAGCAAGAGGGAGATGCATGGAGAGCACGGGACAACGACTCAGAGCGGACGACTCGGGGATACACATGATCTTATTCTTCATGGTATATTATTATTGACTTTACTCTTTCAATTCTGTACTTTAACTGTGTAAAGAAGGTGTTTGAATCAACATTCTAATTGAGAACTTAAATTCCCATAGCCTTAAGCCTATTTCTTTACTTGATCCCTTGGCATTCGATCCTTGATGATGTAATTGTCTTGTTGGTTTTAATTGATTTTTATGAAGAGTCGATGCCTGGTCTTCGTCCTCATCCCTAGTTTGGCAGTCAACGGTAGGCACTTCGGTGCATAGTGAGCTATAGATTCTAATGCCCTTCTTTTCTATGCGTGGATGATGAGCGAAGGATGTTTTTTCCCAGTTGTGTACCCTTGTTGATTGTTCCAGGTTGCTGGATTGTCTTGCATCTTTGTGAATGAGTACTTATGCGATTGTTATCCTTTCCTTCCCTGATCTGCTTATTACCCTCTAAGTTGATGAAAAGATCTCTGCATTTTTAATGAAATGTCCTTTGCGTGGATGAAATGATCTCTACATCATAAATGAAACGTTGTGTGCATTTTTAATGATTTTCTCGATGAATTTATTGTGTGGTTTTATACATCTGGTTTGCCTTTACTTTTCAAATTTTACCTTACGTTTTCACACCTATGGCCTACTATTTTACCTCTGCACTTTAATTTTTGACTCAATTGACAGTTTACAAATTATTTTGGACTGCATTTTTTCGGGTGTATTGGCTGGAGATATTGCTTGGGGATACTCTGCAATCTTCACTTTTTTTTTCTGCAATCATTACCCTATTGAGTGCAATTTCAAGGTGTTTTTGTTTCACTGTTGGGCCTGCGATTTTTAATAACCACTCAGCATTAGAATTTCAATTTTCATTACCATTTCTCTGTTGAGAGCATTGTACAGTTTTAATGTGTGACAGTAATATTTTGGAAAGTTTTATGATGTGTATCAATATAATCATGTATGTATTCAATAGACTATAACCAATGCCTTCCTGGTGGTAGCGAATTACTGTAACTTTTTATTTGGTAGCAAAATTTTATACTGAACTATACACTGTGAGTTGTTTTATACATTGACAGACAACGTGTTAAGTTGTTGGATTAAGGAACAACAATCAATTGGATTTTTACTTATCATCCTTGGAACTTTTATTACAGCAAACTTGCACATTCACTCACAACAAAATTTTCAAAGCGTTTACCCTCATTTACTCGTAGCGATTGAGCATTAATGGGTCACAATTTCACCTTTCATCTGTGTTTGCGAATTAGATACTCGTTGATAGCATCCTACCCACTAGCATTCATGTGACTACCAGCGTTTTCACTCTCTCACTCACTCAACAAACAAACAATAACAAGACAAACATCGCTTCTTCGCCCCAGCCACTCCACTCAAGACATCCCATAATGCATGCAGTTCCATTCATGGATTTATTAATATTATCTACCCGCGAGTCATTTATCAATGTTGTGTAATATTCTACACCTATGTTTTATCATTTTATTACTCATTATTGCATATCTTTATATAGCTGTGTTTCGTATATATATGGTTGTGTATCATATAGTGTTGCATTGTGTGTCTCTTTCTTATTTATGTTGTGTTACATATAGTGTTGAATTTGTATGTCTCTTATTTATTTATGCTGTGTTACAGCTATATGTACCTTGATTAACTCACAACGATACCCTAAATTTTATTTTTACAGAGTGATTTCCTGTAAACGTTTGATTATTACACAATGATTTTGGATTTTTATTGGTTATACATTGATATATATACATTAATGATTACACAACAAATTAAATCGTTAGTCAGCATATTAGGAAGATAGAAGTGATCTCATATCTTAGACCACAATTAAATTGATATACAACCTATTACAGATGGAAACAATCTTAATTAAGGACAATAATTATATTCTTAAGGTAGAAGTCTAGTTTAAGTTTCAAAGGAATCGATTCATACTTATTTAACTTTGGGAATGGGAATAATGACGCAATGAACATTTATTTAGATAATAATCATTTAATATGTACACATTGATTAGTTGCACATGGAATTTATTGGGTTGTGTGAAAGTCATAATCATCTTGTCGACTTGTCGATTGGGTGCTAGGGTTAGTCGTCATAGGTTAGATAGTTAACATTATCTGTTAACACGATTTTTTGGATTCTGTTGAGGGTCTCGTTATGTTGTCACTCCATGGTTGTTGACACGGCTAACACCGGGTTAGAGAAGGATTCTTGAGGAGGGGATCATTGTGCACCCTATTGGTTAAAGGTGAAGGATAACTTGGTCGGGGTTGTGGTCGGGGTTGTGCTACCCATTGTGGGAGTTGATCATTGTAGTTGTTGGCGTTTGGGTTGTAACACCTTCCTGTGTTTTTTTGTGCACATTAGAGAGTCTAGTACTGGTCGTTGAGGCCATTGTGTCGAGTTGTTGAAGTTTTCCCTTAGCTTATAGGCGTGGTCATGTTTGCATCGGGCAAGTAGTCATTACTCCTTGTTGTTTTACGCATGTTTCGCTCAGTTTCTCTTGTGCTAGTGCGTGGAGTCATAGTTGTCTATTGACAATGCGTGTTGTTTAGCTGTAATCGTCGTTGCGGTTACACGTCAAAATTGCTAAGTATCGCATTGTCCCTGTCAATCATCGTAAGTGTCGCATCTTCCCTACAACTTTCGCAAGTGTCGCAAGTTGACTACTAGTGTCGCAAATGATGTTCAGACATAATGTCGTGAAAATGGCACTAAGGAAGCACTTATGACACCTCATATGACTTATTTGAAGAGCAAGGACTGATCCACTGGAATCAAATAACTCTTGACACCTGAAAGAAGCCCTGAAACAGTGGTTTGGAAGGGGAACACTCCTCTAATATAGCTAGAGAAGCACTGGCGCTCCTCTACCATGATCCAGAAGCGTTATAACGCTCTTCAGCCCTTCTGGAGGAGCACTGCTCACCTTAAGAGCACTGGCGCTTCCCCAAGGCACATCAGGAGTGCTATAATGCTCTGATACCCCCTTTGGGGGAGCGCTCCCTATTCTGGGTCAATTGTTAGCCCGTTGAGTCGAATGAGGAGGAGATCATTCGAGTTTAAAAGGTAGTTGTGCTCAAATTCTTGGTTTCATCAAAGATCCCTGATCCAAGGAGATGGTTCCTAACTGGTTCTAAACATAACTCAAGAGGTTAGGCCTTTCCCAACCTATATAAACAGGCTCTATGATGGTGGAGAGGGGGAAGAACTGAACATATGAAACTTATGATCTTGGAGGAAACTGACAGTCAACCAAAGAGAAGTGATTAGTGAAGCTGCTACCATCCAGGTTGTGGATCTTTCAGGCAAGGGTTGGACGAAGAGGACTTGACGAAGCTGTCGCATTCGCATCTATGATTGTAAGTACTGCTGTCGTTATTCTCATTAATATGACACGCTTGGCCTGTTTCTTTCAAGTTTGTGTCTGATACCACGTGAAATTATCATTTATTGATAGATCTGTTTTCAAGCTAATGTCAATAGAGTAGGAAGTGGTCGTATCTTGTTTTGTCCATAGACCTCAGCGAGGAGCAAAAGGATTGAAGCGCAACTCGGAGCATGCAGGGACAAACGTCGATTAAAAGGTACTTATGTCATCCTTCCTTCTCATGCATTAGGATTAGATAGATTTGAAAGGAAGTCAGTGTCCACATTAAGCATTTTTGTGTCTAGGGTTAAGGTCAAGCTCTAGAGGTCGATCTACTTGTCCGTAGGCAGATTTTCCTACAACAGAAATTGGCGACTCCGCTAGGGAGATAGCCTCAAATCGAAACCTCTTGTTTTGTTTTTTTCTCCTCATTTGACCTTGTTCTGCCCTTTTATTGTTTCAGACCTGGTTTACCCCTTTTTGATTAGTTTCATGAGCTGATTGGCTCCTTGTCCCATCATACTCAACATCTTTGTCCAGTTGGAACTTCAATTTTTGAATTTTCTTGACATTTCTGGAACTTTCAGACCCTGGCGCCCCTGACTTAGTGTTATCAGAGCGCCAACACTTTTTGTAGCCTTACACAGAGCACTATAGCGCTCTTTTCCCTTGGAAACAGAGCGCCAGCCTCCTTTGGCCCAGAAAACTTCAAAATTTGCATTTTTTTGGATTTCTGCCTCTGTGTTCTTCTGCTGAGTGATTTAGTGAGTCAATTTGTCTTCCCTTTTAGCATCAACATATATCTTTTTGAGGAATAAAACACCTTGCTGATTGGATTTTGTAACCTTATTCACCCTTTTGCATTGAGTTTTCCTATTGAGTGAAGTTTGGGACCTATGCATTGCTTTTCTTTTCTCTTCAATTGAGCGAAAACCCTGGTGAAGGTCATCAAAGGTCTACAAAACTTTGTATCTTGTTTTCAATCAAGGTCATTGATTCTTCAATTTTTTCTTGTTGGGTGTAAAATTTTTGTTTTCTCTTTGATTGTTCCCTTTTTCTCACTTTTTAGTTGTGATTGATACGAAGGGTGTATTGTTTGTGTTTCTCTTGCTTATGCTAGTTTGGTTTTTCATTCATACCAAGAAGATAATTAGCAAAGATAAGCATTGTGATTGTATTGACCATCATCCATACACGAACAATAAAGATATCTTCATGATTGATTGAGCATATTAGAAGGCATTTGAAAGTTTGCATTACATTAGGATTTGATTGAGAAAAAAATTTGTTTGAGAGCATTCCGTAGTCATGCTTGTTAGTGAAAGAACTCTCTCTCTCCCTTAGCTAGATGTTCATTGAAAGAAAATGATTGTTTATCATGTTCGATGCATTCTTTGGGTCTGATTCATAAATTCCATTCGTTTCACTTCCATGCACCCCTTTGCGTAATGAACAACCATTAAAATCAATGCAAATTAAAACTTATCTAGAACTTTTTCTTTGCTAGAATCCTCCACCAACAATAGAATAGGTGTAGTACTTTGGATTAGGCTGTGAGAATAACTCTCCAAAGTTGTCAAAACAAACATTAGTATCCTGAGTTAGGGAGAGTAAATCCAGTTATCGTATAAGTCTGCCTGGGATCCCCCTCTCACACAGGGGTTACGCACGAGGTTGCATTCGGGTAAGCTACGGGGACTAACCCTCCGTGGTTTAACTGTTTGTGGTGGTCGGATCGTATTATGGGGATCACTTTGAGGTAAATCCACAATTACTGCGTGGAAGCTTCTTAGTTGGTTTCGGGCTTAATACCATGCCCGTATGTTCGGATCGAAATGTCGATTGTTCCCGCCCAGGGGCTGACTGCGAATTGGTAACTTTAGTGGCCATAATCTTTAGGTTCTTACACAAGGTGACAGTGACAGGAAGTCTCACTGTACCTAGAGCAGACATTGGTCAAACTCACTCGGGCTCCTTGGAGGGTAAATCCACAATTACTACGTGGAAGCTTGCACCAAGGCGTAAGTCCGTTAAGCAGGTCTCCATTGCAACTGTTCCACCCTATCCCCACCACTTCTGGACTTGATCACGTGACGTTGGATTTCATCACCAACTAGTACGGTCATCAAAAGAAGGTCATGTTTGCTTGGTTGTGATTCTTAGATTTTTTAGCATGTGTTGTTTCTTTTCTCTAGTTGGCCATAGATTTCTTTCGTCGACTCTTTCCTTCCGCCAACATCGACCCTCCACGACGCTCACGGAGGCTACATGGACTTCCTCCAGAAAATATGGAAGGAGACATCCCTTTACCCCCTCATTCTACGGAACAACCTCCTCAACTGAGCAAGGTTCAAAACACTACAACTCCTCAGGAAGAAGTTCCCATCCCTATAGAGAATTTTAGAATTGTCTCGGAATCCCCAGAAGCTTATCGCATTCCATAGGGATATGAACGGCAACTCCTCCACTTGAATTCGGCTGGAGAATTTGTTGTCATAAACCCTTCTAATGCTCCAGCTGGGTCTCCTCAAAACCCTTTACCCAACGACCCTTTTTGGACTGAAAACATTGTTCAAATTCCACCATGCTTGGTGCGAGATCTTTATGGAATGGGAGAAGGCGCTGACATACCTTTCTACTACACTGTACCCCCAAATCACTTCACCGGTACTACCACTTTTACGGCCACACCAATCGTTGCTCCGAGCACACCACCCGTTGGTCCGAACGTAACATTCGTTGGCCCGAGACCTACTATTCCCCTCCAGACAGCCCATTCGACATTGACCCCGCACATCCTGACCATCCCCGCCGGTAATGCGGTAGTCAATCAAACTCCGATTGGCACACCTATAACACCAAGACCGAATCTCCCTTTTGGATTTAGGGCACTGAACGCATCTGCCACTACCACTGCCCAAACCACTGCTCAAATCATGCTGGGAAGTTCCATACCTATCCAAAAACCCAGAGGGACTGTCCTTGGCAGTTCTAACCCAATCGGCAACATTGGTCAATATTTTTTGTCTGGCCCCAAAATCCCGGGAACTCTACCTCAAACTGGGGGGAATCCTCCCATCGGAGGACAAATTCCATTCGGGGGAAACCCTCATGCTGGGGGGCAACCTCAAGTCGGAGTCCACCATCAACCATAAGGACAAAACGTGTCTGTCGCACCCAATCCATGGAGCATCCCTTTTCAAGGAAATCCGCATGCCTCCACGACGGGAAAAAACATGTCCGTTGCACCCAATCCGTGGAGCGTCCCTTTTCAAGGAAATGCACATGCCTCCACAAGACAAACCATGCCTGCTGCATCTAACCCTTGGAGCGTTCCTTTCTCAGGAAACCCACACTCCTCGGTAGGAAAAAACTCGCAAACTCCGCAACAACCTCCTTATGGAAAAATGCCCAACCCAACCCATAACACTCAAAACCCATCCGGTTATCCTCCGCTCACCCAAAACACTTCAAATCCTATGTATCTTGGCCAAAACCAACCTCACATGAGAGGGCCCACGAGTTATAATTATCCACATAACCCAGTATTAGGCCCCACTGGTGTTCCTCTGCCGCACCAGCATTACCCACAGGTTAACCGACAACTACCTTTTCTAGCCACCCTGGACCTTCCAGATTTGTCTCGGTTAACGAATGATCCCATTCATCATTCTTCGGGTTGGCCAACTATTCCAGCAAAGCTCCCTTCTGATATCCCAAAATTCGACAGAAAATCCGGAGAAGACCCGAACAACCACGTGATGACCTTCCATTTGTGGTGCTCATTCAACTCCCTCATGGACGATTCTATTCAGTTATGTCTTTTCCAATGGACACTTACGGGTTCCGCAGCTAAATGGTATATTGAATTACCATGCGCTTCTCTTTACGATTTCAACTCCCTCGCCATGTCCTTCCTCACACACTTCCAACTGCCCATCCGATACGAGACAGGTACCGAACTATTAACTTCTCTTCGTCAGACAACTTCCATACACATCTCCGATCATATCCATGAATGGAGAAGACGACGAAGGATAATCAAAGCAGTCATCCCTGACCAATTATTAGAGGAATGGTTCACGAAATCATTATTACCCCAGATCGCTCGTGATGTTTCCATGGGCAGCGTGGTTACTGAGGAAGAGGCCATCGCCCAAGCTCAGTACTTAGACTTAGTCTATTCGCAATCTGGTACTCTGTATGAGTTGATACCAAACGCTACCCGTCCTAATAACGATCCATCCAAACCATCGGCTGCTTCGCATGCGGATGGAGTTATTGGCTCCGTCAAAACTCAATCTACTACTCAGTCTACTGGTACAATCCAGCGGCCCTCTTCTACAACCGCTCCCAGTTCGACTGCACCCTCTTCTACCCCCACCCAAACTCAAGTCTCTGATGTGAATGTGGTCCAATAAACCCCTTCACAACAACCCCGAGGCAAGAAGAAAGCGAGAAACAAAACAAAGAAGAACAATAACAATGAACAACCCAAGACCCAACCACAAACCCCTGCTGCTGGAAAACAACCACAGCGAAAACTGAAATTCCCATGTCTCATCTGCGGTGACGATCACTACACTCAAGACTGCACACATCGTGATGAAGTGGCTAAAATTTTTAAGGGAAATTCACAACCCGTTGTGCTCACTCAACCTTTTCCGCAACAACAATCTTTGGTTGCACAAACCCCCACGCCGGGGGGCAGTTCCAACCAACCCCATGATGACGCATTGAAAAGCGCACACATTTACATGTTTAATGGAGTGAATCTAACCACTCATTCTGTGACATATGACACACCAGTTAAACCCGATAAGTCGAAGACTGCTAACAGTTCTTCGCTAGATCCTTTACCATCTGTTGTCAATCCTCCGTCTGTTATCCCTCCATCCAGGCCACTTCAGATTAAGAAACCTTCTTTTGACTCCATCTTACGCCCTCCTAAGAGCACCATCCAAAAATCCACTTTCAATCCTAATTCATGAGCCGCCCAAAACTACAATATTGTAGAAGATTTGGCCCAAGCTCCGTGTGCCATGTCCGCATTAGAAGTGTTACAACACTGTCCTAACCAATGTAGGACGCTCTTAGCTGCTATCGGCGCCTTCGATCCCGAGTCATCCAACTACATCACGTTTAATCTGGACGACCATCAACCGTGGCTCTCCCACCAGCTAGATTTCCAAATCGATGTTGTTTTCCATAATCAACAAATCCATCGAACCATTTTGGATGAGGGAGCCTCCACCTATGTCATGTCTCTATCCTGTTGGAAAGGGTTGAAATCACCTGCCCTTAACAAATCCCCCATGATGTTACGTGCTTTCGATGGATGAGGTTTCCATCCTCACGGATTATTGCAATCCATCGTCGTTCAATTGGGCGGCAAAACCGTTACCGTTGATGTCGAAGTGGTCGACACTCCCCTCGATTACAACCTATTGCTTGGAAGAAGTTGGTTCTATTCTATGACTGTTGTTTCCTCGTTGGTGTTTCGATGTGTACAATTCCCTCATCAAGGCAAAATTGTCACCGTCGATCAACTTGACTTCTGTACACCCGACGCCCGCATCCCTGCCACCAACAATATTCCCTTTTTGGGAGACCACCTAGTTACGTATGAAAGCGTTTGTGTTGGCTTATTGAAAGATTCTAGCCTCATGGGTACCTTCCCTACACCACTTCCACCTACTACACCTCATATTGTCGCCATCAATATGATCTCAACTTTGCCTTATCAATCCTTGGAATCATCTGACCCTTGGATTGTGCCTAGTCCTTTGGAATTCGATGGACTCAGTGACACCATGCCACTCAGCCCAGCCGAGGCCACATACATAGCTATTCAATCCACCTCTCCCTCTTCGAACACTTCACATTCACTAGCACCCAACACTTATGCGGTGCCCTCGTGGTTGAATTCCCTATCATTGGCCGTTGATTACATTTCCCACATTTTTCCTTCAGATGAATCTATCATGGAAATGCTTAGCATTGATGATTTGCCCTGGGATGACAACCACCATCGATCCTCTTTTCTTCTGGCATTGGAAGAAGTGCAGAACATACAATCTGTCTTCCCCCCCGATGTTACCAATGCTCCACAACCCCCTATCCTCACCCAAGATACTTTCTCTGAGGGGAACATGGGTAACATCCCTGCCACAATCACAATTGACATTTCAGTCAAAGAGGGTGTCATGGAAAATATTAATCTTGGGGCTAATTGCATGCCCGATGAAGTGGCTTCTTACACCGCTTTGTTCAAGGAATTCCGCGATGTCTTCGCCTGGAGCTATGAAGAAATGCTAGGGATTGACCCTTCCATCATCATACATGAAATCAAAACTTACCCTGACGCAAAACCGGTTCGACAGAAACTCCGCCCGGTTCACCCCAAGAAACTGGCAGCTATAAAGGCAGAAGTTGAAAAACTTCTAAAATCTGGCTTTATCTACCCTGTCCCTATGACGGAATGGGTCTCTAACCTTGTTTCGGTCACCAAGAAAAAAGGGACCATCTATGTCTGCATAGATTATCGTGATCTTAACAAAGCTTGTCCCAAGGACAACTACCCTACACCCTTTATCAATCAAATCATCGACAATTTCACGGGAAGCGTGATCTTCTCTTTCATGGATGGCTTTTCTGGATACAACCGGATCGAAATCTTACCCGCCGATCAACATAAGACAGCCTTCATCTGCCCTTGGGGAACTTTTGCCTACCGAAAGCTACCTTTTGGCCTTAAAAACATTGGTGCCACTTTCCAGTGAGCCATGTCATACGCTTTCCATGACATCAATCATATCGCGGAACCTTACCTCGATGACTTACCCACCCATTCATCCAACCGACATGATCACATTGGTCACTTCCAGGCAATCTTTCTTCGATGTCATTTCTATCGTATCTGCCTGAACCCAGATAAATGCATCTTCGCTGTCGAATCCGGCCGACTCCTCGGTTTCATTGTCTCCAAAGACGGGATCAGGGTGGATCCCCTGAAGATCAAGGCCATTCTAGCCTTACCCCCACCCACCAACTTAACCCAACTTCAAAGTTTGTAAGGCAAAGAAAACTTCCTTCGCCGTTTCATCTGCAATTACGCCGAGATCACTAAAGGATTTATGCGATTACTACAAAAGAACATCCCTTTCATCTGGGACGACACTGCCCAATGGTCATTCGACGCTCTCAAGCATGCTTTTACCCACGCTCCTTTGTTACATCCTCCCGAATATACAAAGGATTATATCCTTTACTTGGCCGCTTCTGCTTCCACCATTGCGATGGTGTTAGTTCAAGAAGACGCTAACGGCGAAGAACTCGTGATTTATTATCTGAGAAAGATTTTATCCGGACCCGAACTTAGATATTCACATGTCGAGAAACTGGCTATGGAAGCTGTTATTTCTATCCAATGATTCCGCCATTACATCCGATTACGCACCACCACGGTAATTGTAGACTCTAACCCCATGTACCACATCTTAACACGTCAAGTACTTGGGGGAAAATATTCGAAATGGATCGTTATTCTTCAAGAATTCGATCTAGAGTTTACAAAGGCCAAAGCCAAAAAATCCCTGGTGTTTGCCGAGCTCATTTGTGCTCTCCCAAGGGCCGATGAACATAATGAACCTAGATACCCTCTTCCTGATGAGTCTCTCTTCCTCATCAACACCTCTGATCCTTGGTATGGAGACATCCTCCTTTACCTTCAAACCCAACGTTTTCATCCAAACATCTCTCGAGAAGAGCGTCGACGCATACGTCACCACTCTCGCCGTTACCTCATCCTCGTCGACACTTTGTACCGCCGTGGTATTGACACCATTCTTCAGCAATGTATGATTCACAAAGAGGCTGAACACGTCCTGAACGATTGTCATCTTAGCGCTTGTGGTGGTCACCTTTCTGGGATGGCCACAACCCAAAAAATCCTACGTGCCGACTACTTTTGGCCCTCGATTTTCAAAGATTGCATCGAGGCTATCAAAAAATGCGCACCCTGCAAAATCTTCAACAAGAAGGCATGCACCCACCCTACTGCGCTACATCCCATTATTCCCATTGGCCCCTTTTCCAAATGGGGTATCGATTTCACGCAATGTAAGCCTACCTCAACCGGGGGGCACGATTACATCATCGTCGCCGTCGATTATTTCACAAAATGGGCTGAGGCTATGTCTATCTTCCTGAACGATGGCTGCACTGCAACTCTTTTCCTCTTCAACCACATCATTACTCGTTTTGGCGTACCACATGCCATTGTCACCGACCATGGTGCACATTTCAAAAACCAGATGATGAGTGAATTACATGTCAAATTGGGTTTTTGCCATGAAAACTCATCCCCTTACTATCCTCAAGCGAACGGACAAGTTGAAGCTTTCAACAAAGTCCTAAAAACCATGATCCAACGCATGGTAGGGGAAAACAAGACATGTGGCATTTACAACTGTTTTTCTCTCTCTGGGCCTATCGCACGTCTGTGAAAACCTCAACTGGATTCACTCCATTCTAGTTGGTCTATGGCATTGAAGTCATCTTACCAATCGAGTGTGAAATTCCATCACTCAAATTGAAAGTAGAACTCCTGCCCCACACTTCTGTGAAAGAAGAACGATTCTTATACCTATCCAAGCTGGAAGAAACGTGTCGTGATGTTGCTCTCGTTAATGAGGCACATCAAAAATGGATCAAGAGTCAATATGACAAATCTGTCCAACCTCGAGCCTTTGCAGAAGGAGACTTAGTCCTCATTTATGACCAAGCACACGATAAATTGGGAACATGAAAGTTAGAACCTATGTGGCACGGTCATTACATCGTGAAGCGTGTTTTACACAGAGGTGCTTACGAACTAGTAGATCATGATGGAATTTTTTTGGGTGAGCCCCAAAACAGGCTTTACCTTAAAAAGTACTATGCCTAGATCGTCTAGCATCTGTACTTTGTACACTATTGATTTTTAGTTTTGTGTGCCTTTTCTTTCGCGTGCTCAAGTCTTTACCATTTCCACTCATGACTGTGCTTGTGTTTTCATGTGAAGATGACGTCTACCTTTCCTATCTTTTTTGGGTTCGCGGATGGTGCCAGCCGACACACCTGGAACATTGCCTCGGCAACATGGGTTATTTATCAGTTTGACGAGGTGGTGAGTTCAGGAGGCATCTGTTTAGGACCAGCAACCAACAACATGGCAGAATATCATGCTGTCATTGGACTGTTAACCCAAGCCTCCTCCCTAGGTATTTCTCATATTGTTGTTTAATTAGACTCCCAACTCGTGGTTTATCAACTCAACCACATCTACGCCATCCGTAGTCCTATCCTGCTACGTCTACACTTGCAATTTCTCCGTCTCGAACGAATGTTTGATTACATTGAATATAGACACATTCCAAGAGAACTTAATAGTGTTTCAGATTCGTTAGCAAATTACATCATGGATCGATATTTAGCCCACATATAAGATTCAAGGAAAGCAAAAACTGTACATTACATGTAAATTAAAACACATCACAGACATCATGTACAAACCATCGGCATCATAAAACTCAAAACTGTATATATATATATATATATATATATATATATATATATGGCGTGACTGAAATGTTTACATTACATCAAAAATTATGTAAGAGAACAAAATATTCTATCCGTCCACCCATACAACATTGCTAGGCAAGGCATACAAAAAACATGATCGCGGGAAAACTCTAATATCCCCGCGCTACGTTGTGCTGTGAGTAATACAATATTGTGTGTACTACATGCCTCAACAGAGAATTAATATTCTCTGGCACCCCTACAGTGTGCCGCTGCAGATGCAGAGGCACGTCCCCCCTCCACAGAGGAGGGTTACCCATCGTAAGGCCCTAGAGGTTCCTCTCAACTTCCCGAAGACCCGCCACCGGTACTGCTGGGTCTGCTACAACTGGGGCACCACCACGACGTCCTAGCACTAGAATATATGCTGGGTGCACTGCTCCCCTATCTGCACATTGGAGACAAGACATCTTTCAAACACTCTCTTACATACACAAAAAAAATACATATGCATCAAAAACATAAAAAACAAGCTAGACAAGGTACGACTTAGTCTCTTACCGGACTCATCCCAATCTTCCCCCTCGGGTAGAATCAAATCCATACTCCCGCTGAAGTCCACACCAGTCTACAGGAAGTCCTCGATCTAGAGGAACTGTCACCTCAACCAGGCAAAGAAATCACCAGTAAAACGAAACTCGAACTCCGAAACTAACCTCGGGGACAGGCTAGTCCACCTCTCCATCCGAGGCTCATCACCTGGTCATACTGCCAACACGACCTGAGGCTACATCTGAGGGATGCGCTCCAAGAAAAAGGAGACTAAGAAAGAACCATAGCGAAACTGCTTTTGGTTGTTCCTGCATCGCGAAACTTGTTCCTTCACGTTCCAAAGGAACACCGCACTCTAGTTGAACAGTGTTGGCTCCAAACACTGAACCCCATAAGCCACCTGGGACATCGAGGCCAAATGAGCACTAGTACTACCAGTCGCACTAGTGATAGCAAACAATATGGATCGAAGAGACAGATCCCGGATATCCTTGATAGGGATCCTTCCCCCTACCAACCTCGCTCCTGGAACACAATGATGTGCCAGATACACGTCCACCTGCTCAGGTAATGCCCTCTGCCCTGTAAAAGCTATAGGGACCCCTCGCTTTGAGAGGCCGCTCAGAAAGTACACATCCTCCAATTCGATGGTCAAGAGTTGTGTGCCAATACGGAATCCCTGTTCCGCGATGTCCCAAAGACCAATAATATGCTCAAGAAGTAGAACCTCACTTTTCATTTTTTGCAGTTTGAAAAACTTGAGTAACCCGCAGGCCCTCAAAGCAGCCCGCGTATGGGGACTTCGCAGAGCGGCTATATCATCCATCTCATGTTCTCGCTCTTTCCACTCGATCATGATTGCCGAATGTATCTACAATACAAAAATTTAAAATTTTAATCATTACCCACGTTTTTGTGATTTCGGAAATATTTGAAAAGCATTTTTAAACATAAAAACAAATGCCCATGACTTCTAAAGGTAACCAATCATCATTTCTAACCACCACGCTCTTAAACATTCGTTAAACAATGATTAAAACGTGACAAAAATAAAAAACGTTGTGAGGGGGTGTGTGGGCCCATGAGGGAAGTTTTTGCGAGTTTATTTGGTCAAAATGATCGATCTAATCTTTTGTTGGGGTGTAGGAAACATAACTACCCTTTCCCAATACATTTTCGTGAATATTTCCCCCCTTTTTATTAACTTTTAGAAGGAGGTTGATTTGGTTCAAAATAGACAACCTAGGGCTTTGTATTTTAAATTAATCATGCTATAAAGGTCAACTTGAAACCATACAATTGAAAGAGCAAAGAATGAACACCTACCTGGTTCAGACGGTGTGTGGAACGGTCGATCGTAGCTCCGACGGCGAGAAGAACAAAGTTTTGCTCCGATTGAGATTCTCCAACACTCCACAAAATCCTTGCAAATGAAATGGTAAATGAGTTTTTCAAATCAATTCTTATTTATAAAATTTCATTTTCATAAGCTATAGTTGTTTTTGGGTTTCTCTAATGGTGAAAATGGCTCGAATAATCCCTGGTTTTTAGTTTCTGGCATTGCAGGCTTATTGGCAGTTCTAATACATCTTTCACTTTGTCGTGCTTATGAGCATAGTCTTAGTTCGTTCTCAAGCTCGACAATATGAGAACGCAACCGGGTAAAGTTTTGTCTCTTTTTCGGACCCGTATGGATACGATCACACGAAAAAGGAACCCCCCTGGAGTCTCCTTTAAACCCTTTTCAGACTCTCTAAATATGAAAAGATTGTCGAGTGACCTTGCTTCCTTTCACACTCGTTAAAAGATTAGAAAGGGCGTCTTTCAAGCGATAATTTAACCCTTTTTCGGTCTCGATGGACTATCGTACGAAAAAGAAACTGAGAGAGTTCTCTTTTAAGTGTTTTTCCAAACTCTATAATCCCGAAAAACCTTCAAGTTTTCTGTCTTTGGACTCGTTAAAGCACACATCGACAGGCCCATATGGGACCGAACCCTTACTTCTTTCGGTTCGTTAAACAAAAGAAGAGGAGCTTACCGAAGGTGAGTTATATCGAGCATGTGTTATCCTCCTCGAGCTCGTTAAATTAAAAATAGGTACTCATCTATCTGGATGGGGGAAAATTGAAAGGAGCAAACCAAGCAGTGTCTTGAGAACACCATCTAGCAATTCTTAGAGTCGCCCTTGAACACAGAACTTTGTCACTTTTCACATATCATAATTTGTTGAACCTCTACATTGAGCCAATCCTTTGAGTTTCCTTTCACTCCTTTGGGTCACCCAACGCAGGTCACAGTACTCATTGCATAGTTTTGGTCCGCGTCATGTTTCGCTATCGTGCCTCAGTGTTCAAAGGAAGTATCTGCCTCGAGAGTCATCCATCCCAAATGTCTTGCCTCAAAACCTGTGTCAGTCCATGTCCTTTTGATCTACCAACTACATCTCTATATTTGTTTCGTGTCGTTGATGGGGGATACATCAAGGCCCTCCCTCGACGAGTCTATTCCTGTCGACTTCAACACATTATCCAGGAATTAGACTTAGAAACTATTTAGTACTTTGGGACCTGCATGCCTCAATGGCAGGCCTCCTCACATTCAACAATGGGTTTACATCATTGACCTCTGATTGAATGATTCCATGAATGTTCGACTTCAGCTCATCTATTCACGTTCGGTGGAATGTACTGGGATACCTTGGGAATCATTGACATTAATGGTGATGTCCCTCGCACTTGTTAACGGTTTACCTCATTGACCGATAATCAAGTGGTTTTTGTCATGTTTGACAACAAAACATCTATTCACACGGTTAGAATCATATTGCACGGGGATTGGTTAGAAGACCCTGGGTGGATTAATTCACCTTGATACATTCTCCACCGAGGTTGCGAAGGAATTCTGGACAAAGAACACATACATTTTTACATAGATCCACTTTGTATTGGTCATGGCTATGTTGTGTCATCTCGTAGATCCACTGTGTATTCTTTGTGGCTACAATCAGTCTGAGTTATCACAGTATAGATCCACAGTGTATCTTCGGTGGATATACCTTTTTTGCCAATACGATTATGGATCCGCAGTGTATTTTATGGCGGCCATATCTTGCAAAATCTTGATCACCCAAGCATAGGTATGCCTGCCTTGGGTTTTGAAATAGGTCATGATATTTGTTGGATGTTGATGTGCATATTTTTTCAGGTTCTCCGAGTCCATACCCTTGCTTGAACATCTGCAAAGTATTTCAGTCATTAGTTCGTATCTTCTCGCTTCATACTTTGGGGGGAATTTTGTTACACGTCAAAATTGCTAAGTATCGCATTGTCCCTGTCAATCATCGTAAGTGTCGCATCTTCCCTACAACTTTTGCAAGTGTCGCAAGTTGACTACTAGTGTTGCAAATGATGTTCAGACATAATGTCGTGATAATGGCACTAAGGAAGCACTTATGACACCTGATATGATTGATTTGAAGAGCAAGGACTGATCCACTGGAATCAAATAACTCTTGACACCTGAAAGAAGCCCTGAAACAGTGGTTTGGAAGGGGAATGCTCCTCTAATACAGCTGGAGAAGTGCTGGCGCTCCTCTACCATGATCCAGAAGAATTATAACACGCTTCAGCCCTTCTGGAGGAGCTCTTCTCACCTTAAGAGCGCTGGCGCTTCCCCAAGGTACATCAGGAGTGCTATAACGCTCTGATACCCCCTTTGGGGGAGCGCTCCCTATTCTGGGTCAATTGTTAGCCCGTTGAGTCGAATGAGGAGGAGATCATTCGAGTTTAGAAGGCAGTTGTGCTCGAATTCTTGTTTTCATCAAAGATCCCTAATCCAAGGAGATGGTTCCTAACTGGTTCTAAACATAACTCAAGAGGTTAGGCCTTTCCCAACCTATATAAACAGGCTCTATGATGGTGGAAAGGGGGAAGAAATGAACATATGAAACTTATGATCTTGGAGGAAACTGACAGTCAGCCAAAGAGAAGTGATTAGTGAAGCTGCTACCATCCAAGTTGTGGATCTTTCATGCAAGGGTTGGACGAAGAGGACTTGACGAAGTTGTCGCATTCGCATGTACGATTGTAAGTACTGCTGTCATTATTCTCATTAATATGACACGCTTGGCCTGTTTCTTTCTAGTTTGTGTCTGATACCACATGAACTTATCATTTATTGATAGATCTGTTTTCAAGCTAATGTCAATAGAGTAGGAAGTGGTCGTATCTTTTTTTTTCCACAGACCTCAGCGAGGAGCAAAAGGATTGAAGCGCAACTTGGAGCATGCAGGGACAAACGTCGATTAAAAGGTACTTCTGTCATCCTTCCTTCTCATGCATTAGGCTTAGATAGATTTGAAAGGAAGTCAGTGTCCACGTTAAGCATTTTTCTGTCTAGGGTTAAGGTCAAGCTCTAGAGGTTGATCTACTTGTCCACAGGAAGATTTTCCTACAACAGTTTCCATCCAGTTTTTTTAAAAAAAAACTGCACATTTTTCTTTGCTTGAAGTCTTAACGAAAGGGGCATTACAGATTGTATTAGAGTGGGTTCAACCCTGCGATTGTGGATCGCTAGGATTTCCACTCCAATAAGACTTTGAGTTTTAACCTAGAGATAAATAAAACCCTAGTGTATCCATGTGGTGATCTCTATTAGAGGACACCATAGAGGTTCGTGGCATGGTGCCTTGGAAGGAGGTGTGATGCCTCCAAAGGTGCCCACATTATCGGAGTCTAACCCCCAAGGGGAAGAATAAGTCCTTGGGCTAGAATCGTTTGTTGTAAAGGATGATTATGGTCTAACAAGGTCCTTCCAAATATTATCAGAGGCTTTGATTGACCTTCTGTACTGAGATAAGGCCAGGGCGCCTATACCACAGAGGATCCACAATTCACCCAGTCTGTACCATTATTTTTTGTTACAAACTTAAGAAAGTCAAATTTTTCGACTTCTTTGGTGCCCTGGACGACGCAAGCACCAAGGTATGGTGGGAGAGTATGGCGATGTGATTTGTGCTTCGCCATTATGCTTCCAACATGAAGGTTCGCATGGTGGTATTTCAACTAAAGGGGAGTGATATTCTATGGTGGAAGACGCTCCTAACCCATTTTAACATGGCGGACAAAGACATGTCTTAGGAGTGGTTTGAGGAACTGTTCCGAGAAGGGTATCTATTGGAGGAATTTGTTGAGCATCGGCTGAACGCATTCAATGTCTTTCAATAGGGTGACCGTATGATGCTCGAGTATGAGGCCCATTTTTTTATTTTCTTGAGTATGCTCTGCACCAAATTACCCAAAAAATTAAGGTCAAAAAGTTCGAGTTTGGCCTTATTGTTAGAATTCATCTTCTACTTCGGGTACCATAATTACTGGATCAAAGAAAGTTTGTTGGATTGTGGGGAGCCACATTACCAGCATTACTACCCAGAGGAAAGGGTTAGAGCATCTAGATCAGATGGACCCACTACCATGGATTTTTTGGGCAAGGCCCATCAAATTCATGCAATAGTGAATAATCGCCAGGAAGAGCACCAATCGACTGTGCTCAAGACGTTAGGTACTGTCGCTGACCAGACCCTTAGTATTTGATAGATCCCAGTGATACAAAGTGTTTCATTTCTGGTGCAGTGCTAAAATGGATTTAGTTAAATCGAGTCAAACAGAATGAGTTTAGCTTTGTAGAGATGGCTTCATGAGCCAAACAAAAGGTTGGAGGAAAGGTTACAGTATGTACCCTTAACCTGGAAGATTTTATCATCAGGGTAGACCTATACATCATGATCTTAGGATCTTATGACATCGTAATTGGTATCGACTGGCTAGAATCGCATGAGGTGATACTCAACTGTAAGACGAAGCGGTTGAGCTTGGTCTATGATGAGGAACAAAGATGCGTGTTTGTAGGATGGAACCAAGGATTTTTCATGAGGTTCATCTCTTCGTTGTAGCTACGGAAGAGCATGTGCAATGGATGTAATATTTATGTGATCCTTGCGTTAAATGAGAAGGGAGTAGCGGATGGTCTACAACACCTTCCTATGGTGAGAGAGTTGAGGACATCTTCCTCGAGGAGTTACCTAGGATGTCGTCGAAGAGAGAATTGGAGTTTACTATAGACCTAAAACTAGGGACTGAACCAATAGCTAGAACTATAGACCTTATTGGATGTCGACCCCGGAGTTACAGGAGTTGAGAATGCAACTGAAGGAGTTGTTGCACCTAGGACTTATACGTCTGAGTGTGTCACTGTGGGGGTGCACCTGTTATTTTCATACAAAATAAGGATGAGTCATGGAGACTCTGCATTGACTATCGTCAATTGAAAAAGGCAACGATCAAGAATCAGTATCCATTGGCAAGGATTCATGATCTCTTCGATCATATGAAGGGTGTGACGGTGTTTTCCAAGATCGATTTATGATCAGGGTATCAAGGAAGATGACATCCCTAAGACCACCTTTAAGAAGAGGTTTGGACATTACGAGTTTATTGTTTTACCATTTGGACTGACAAACCCCCCATGGGTGTTAATGAGTTTGATGAACGGGGTGTTATGTGAGTACTTGGACAAGTTCATCCAAGTATTCTTGATGATATTTTGATTTACTCTCGGATGATGGAGGATCATGAACAACACTTGCGCTTGATACTACAGTGCCTGGGAGAGAAAAAATTGTATGGGAAATTGTCCAAATGCTCATTTTATCAATCGAAGATTCACTACTTAGGGCATGTCGTCTTTGAAAAAGGTATCATCGTGGTTCCAGCAAAGGTTGAGGCTATTATGGAATGGCCTACGCAGAAGATTGTCTTGAAAGTGCTTAGCTTCATGGGTTTAACAAGATACTATCGACGATTCGTCGAGGGATTTTCGAAGATTGCAAATCCAATTACGAAATTACAAAAGAAGAATAAGGATTTTGTTTGGACCGAGAAATGCATAGAGGAATTTTGGAAGCTCAAAGAGTTGTTGACAACAACATCGATGCTAAAGGGCCTTGACATGAACACAATCTTCTTGGTATGGAATGACACATCGAAGGAAGTTTTAGGCGAAGTCTTGATGCAAGATGGTCGAGTGATCTCTTACATCTCAAGGAAAATGTGAAAGCATGAGGAGAACTATGCGATGCATGATTTGGAGTTGTTAGCCATTGTATATGCCTTGAAGGTTTAGAGGCACTACCTTTCTGGATGAAAATTTGAACTAAAGATGGACCACTATGGATTGCACCACATATTTATGCAAAGTGACCTGAACGTGTGACAACGACATTGGTCAGAATTTCTTAGAGACTACGACTTCAAGATTACTTGCATAAAGGAAACAATGAATCGGGTGGTAGATGCATTGAGTCAGAGAGCACACATATTTTCGGTGTTGCCTCTTCAAATGAATCTACTTGAAAGGATTCTAACATTACAAAGCGATGATGGTTGGTACAAAGAGGTTTAGGATTTTATTGGACAAAACACAATGATGGTATCAATATTTCAAGGATTTACGTTTGCCGACGATCGACTATTGGGGTTTAAAAACCAGATTTACGTACCACTCAACAATGAGTTGAGGAGACTGATCCTAAACGAGTCTCATAGAGAAGTGTAAATGGCCCACCCAGGAGTCACGAAGATGAGGGTGGACCTTAAACCCTTATACTTATAGAAAGTAATGAAGGTAGACATAGTCAACTATGTGGCAATATATCTAGAATGTCAACAGGTAAAGGCTGAACATAGACATCCAACAGGATTACTACAGCCACACACTATTCTGGAATCGAAATGTAAGGTTATTTCGATGGATATCATTGTTGGATTTCCACTAATGGCAAGTAGACACGACTCGGTTTTTGTAGTAGTTGACACTCTGATGAAGAGTGCTCATTTTATTCCTGTGCGTATGATGTATTAGGCACCTAGCATAGCTAGAGTTTTCATCTATGATATTGTGAGGTTGCATGGCGTACCTGAGAGGATTATATCCAATTGAGGATTGGCGTTTAATAGACTATTTCGAACTAGTTTCCAGAGGCCTTGGGAACCCAACTTAAATTTAGTACTGCATATCACCCGAAGGTGGACAGGTAGATCGAACGAGTAAAGAAGACCTTGGAGGACATGTTGTGCATGTATGTGATGGACCAACAAGAGCATCGAAAATAATTTTATCCATAGGTAGAATTCTCTTATAACAACAGTTACCAAAGAACCATTGAGATTGTGCCTTTCGAGTTCCTTTATGGGTGACCATGTCAGACGCCTCTGAGTTGGGATCGACCTGAGGATAGGGTCTTGGTGGGATCGGAAGCGATCCAAGAATTGGAATATTAAATGAAAACTATAAGACAAAGCATCAAGGAAGTGTAGGATTGGTAGAAGAGTTATGTCGATGGACATCGTGTTGGCCATAGTTAAAATGGGGTGATCAAGTATTTTTGTGGTTGACACTACGTAAGAGTTTGATCAAGTTCATAAAAGGGGTTAAAATATCTCCTAGGTTCATGGGATCCTATGAGATTGTGGAAAGGAGAGGCCAGTGGCCTAATGACTAGCCTTGCCTAATTCTTGACGCATATGCACGATGTCTTTCATGTCTCTGTTTGATACATTATGATTAGTAATCCTACCCATGTTTTGACTTGACGACCTTATGGGTGTCGGATGAGGGTGTACTCATGGCTGAGCCGATCCGCATCCTAGATCATTGCATTCAAAAACAACAACGTCAAACAGTAGATGAGGTCAAGGTCCAAAGTGACCACTTTAGTTCACACTCGGTGACCTCAGAGGAGGCATATGATATGCGCCAATAGTTTCCATTTTTGTTGGATAGATAGACTTATAATACTATGATACTTGTTATTTGGAACTTTTTACTGTGAAACTTCGGGATGAAGTTTAGACTAAGAGGGGGGTGTATGTAACATCCCGCTCTTGCATGCACTGAGTGAACTTATTCTTTGAGGGAACTTGCTTGAAAGTGATCCAGATTGTCATACTATTGGCCATTGATTATGATTATGAGGCATTATGGATGTGATTATATGTTATTTTTTTTTATTGACATAGACAGGTGCTATTGACTCAGTTCTCCCGAGTGTGCAGGATTTTGGACCTCGAGGATGCTGAGGAATCGATGAAACCCTTGGACTCCAGATCGAGTTAGGGAGTAACTATTGGGTTTTATTGTTGTATATATGACATATGTCCATCTGATTAGATGTTATGATTATGGATTTCATTTCTGACATGATTCATTGATGATGCAGGCTGACGATAGTTTGTCGACTGGACTCACATGTGTAGTAGAGGGGTCACGCATGAATACCAGAGATGTTGAGGGAGAGGTGTGGACAACAACCCTGCCACAACGTACTATCACTCCCATCGTGGCTCAAACTATAGGTTAACAATTACATAGTTTGAGAAGGCCCACGATGTCATGAGGGAAGATTGCGAAAGTCACTCACAATGATTCTAAGCGGCACACAATAAGGTAGGGGCCTTATTAATTAGAGGCCCTTAGTATCCCACAATATCACCTCACAAAGTATTGACTCCAGGTTTTTTTTGTGTCTACCAAGTGAGTCAAGAGGCGAGTGGTGCCCTTGGAGCACGAAGAACATCTTGAAGGGCACGTCACATAATAAAAATAGAAAGAGGTGAGTGGAACCCTTGGAGCATGTAGTGCATCCTGAAGGGCACGTCGTGCAAGGGAAATGGAATGAGGCAAGTGGAACCCTTGGAGCACCTAGTGCGTCTTTAAGGGCACATCATGTCGTTAACTAATAAGAGAATAAACCTAGATGGCCTTAGATTGAATCACGTGATAAGAAAGATTTAAAAATATTTTCCCTAATAAAATGCCACCCATCCTCAAAAATTAAAATCTAGGTCTAAAGTAATACTTTTGGTAAAAATAAAAATAATAATAATCATCATTAAACATTTGACGAAAAGAAGGTAAGAAACTTGATTTAATTATTAACATCAAATTGTTGAGGAATTTAAAAATTTAAAAGGGAAATGATTGTTTTGTTACACCGACTAATTAAAATTTATTAATTTAAAAGAAAAAGGGGGAAAAATAAAATTTTATACACTTACTAATTTGAGTTTAGATAAAAAGGGAAAGAGGGAAATTTAAAATATTTAGGAAACTAAGGGAAAAAGGGGAAAAAAAAAAAAAAATGGAAACAAAAGAAAAAAACAGAATGACCAACTTAGCAAGGAATCTTGTCTTTAAGAACTTTCTAAATTGAACTCAACTAGTAAATTAGTAAGGGGGGAAGTCTTTAATTTGTGTAAGGGAATATGGGGACACCTAGGAGCCATTCTAGGAATGATTTTAGGTGGGTGATGGAAATAGGATTAATTAAATAGTTAATGAAATTAATTTATGGTGCAACAAAGGGGATGGGTGACATATGTACTCGGAGGATTTTTATGAATTAAATTATTGAACAATAAATTAAATGGGAATTTGGGAAAGACATGACTTAGAAATTCTATATAAACATGGGATGAGGAGAAGGATGGATCTCTTCTGTCATGCATAATGTTACACTACAGAATTTTAGACTTGACTGACTTAGCTTGTGGGAGTTGGGATACCCATCTCAGTGAGGAGTGGTAGCTCGACCTTGCGAGGCGAGCTGGGAGCTAGTTGTTCTCTAGTCTAGTGTGTGTGGCCCCTTTGTGGCTTGGGGAACTAATGGGGAAGAAGAGTACCCCTAGAGTTGGCTGGGAGGTACAGGTGAAGTCTCATAGGTCAGAAAGAGGGAACTGCATGGAGTCTGTGGGACAACGACTCAGACCAAATGACTTGGGCTACAATGCGCATGCTCTTTTTCTGCATGGTAGATTATTATTGACTTTATTCTTTCAATTATGTACTTTAAATATGTAAAGCAGGTGTTTGATTAGCATTTTAATTGATAACTTAAATTCCCATAGCCTTAAGCTCGTTGATTGACTTGATTCCCTTGGCATTCGATCCTTGATGATGTTACTGTCCCATTCGTTTTAATTGATTTTTATGAAGAGTTTAGGCATGGCATTCGTCCTCATCCCTAGTTCATTAGAGCACTCTTGAGCATTCGGCCAGGAGCTGAATCGACGGTTGTCACTTCGGTGCATAGTGACCTATGGATTCTAATTCCCTATTTTTATATGCATGGATGATGAGAAAATGATGTTTTTGTCGAGTTGTCTACCCCTGTTGATTGTTCTTGGTTGATTGATTGTCTTGCACCTTTGTGAATGAGTACTTCTACGATTGTTATCCTTTCTTTCGACGATCTACTTATTACCCTCTATGTTGATGAAAAGATCTCTACGTTTTTAATGAAATGTCCTATGCATTGATGAAATGATCTCTGCGTCTGCATCTTAAATGAAAGATCGTCTGAATTTTAAATTATTTTCCTGACAAATTTACTGTGTGGTTTTATACATCTGGTCTTCCTTTACTCTACAAAATTTACCTTACATTTTCACACCTATGGCCTGCGATTTCACCTCTACAGTTTAATTTTTAACTCGATTGACAGTTTATAAATTATTTTGGACTGTGTTTTTTTGGGTGTATTGGCCGGAGATATTGCTTGGGGATAGTCTACAATCTTCACTTTTTTTTCTACAATCATTACCCTGTTGAGTTAAATTTCGAGGCATTTTTGTTTTAGTGTTGGGACTGCAATTTTTATTAACCAGTCAACATTAGAACTACTATTTTCATTACCCTTTTTCTGTTGAGAGTGTTGTACAACTTTAATGTGTGACAGTAATATTTGGGACAATGTTATGATGCGTATCAATACGTTCATGTATGTATTTAATATACTATAACCAACACCTTCTTGGTGGTATCTAATTACTGTAGCTTTTAATTTTGGTAGCAAATTTTTATACTAAACTATACATTGACAAGCAGTGTGTTAAGTTGTTGGATTAAGGAAATGAATTATTTTATACTAAACGAATTATTTTATACATTGACAAACAGTGTGTTAAGTTGTTGGATTAAGGAAAAACAATCAATTGACTTTTTACTTGTCTTCCTTGGCACTTTTATTATAGAGAACTTGCACATTCACTCACAACAAAATTTTGAAAGCGTTTACCCTCATTTACTGACAACGATTGAGCATTAATGGGTCACGATTTCACCTATCATCTATGTTTGCTAATTAGATTCTCATTGACATTGTCTTACCTGCCAGCATTCATGTGACTACATGCATTTTCACTCTCTCACTCAGTCAACAAACAAACAATAACAAGAGACACATCCCTTCTTCGCGCCAGCCACTCCACTCAACACATCCCATAAGGTAGGCAGTTCCATTCATGGATTTATTAGTATTATCTATCTATGAGTCATTTATCAATGTTGTTTAATATTCTACACGCGCGTTTTAGTGTTTTATTACTCATTATTCCATATCTTTATATAGCTGCATTTCATATATATATATAATTGTGTATCATATAGTGTTGCATTGTGTCGGTCTTTCTTATTTATGTTGTGTTACATATAGTGTTGTGTTTGTATGTCTCTTATTTATTTATGTTGTCTTACAACTATATGTACCTTTATTAACTCACAACGATACCCTAAATTCGATTTTTACCCAGCGATTTCTTGTACACTTTTGATTATTACACAACGATTTTGGATTTTTATTGGTTATACATTGATGATTACATAGAAAAATAAATCGTTATTCAACATATTAGGAATATAGCAGTGATATCATATCTTAGACCACAATTAAATTGATAGACAAACTATTACAGATGGAAACAATCTTAATTAAGAACAACAATTATATTCTTAAGGTAGAAATCTAGTTTTAGTTTCAAAGGAATCGATTCATACTTATCTAACTTTCGGAATGGGAAGAATGATGTAAAAAACATTTGTTTAGATAATAATAATTTAATATGTACAGATTGATTGTTGCGCAAGGAATTTATTGGGTTGTGTGAAAGTCATAGTCATCTTGTCGACTTGTCGATTAGGTGTTAGGGTTAGTCATTTGTTGTTTTGGCTTGTTTTGGGGTCTTGTTATGTTGTTACGCCATATTCTGCTTTCCAACGTCAATCATTCCACACAGTGACAATTGTTAAATATATTGTACCCTCAAAAGTATGACCGTACACTGCCAGCTGTACTGGACAGTTGTACTTTCTATTTTTATCTTGCTTGAGCATATATAGATCAACCATCTTACATTGTAACCAAGTTCTAAGTTTTGTTCTTCTTCTGTACTTCTTCATACATTCTCAATATACTTTAATATTCTCTTCTCTCTGTATTCTCTCTTTGCCTCACAATTTATCATGGTATCAGAGCTATAACAGTAAGCCTCTTCACACAGTCCAAAGAGCAACACGATTCACACAGTACAAATCTTCACAGATCTTGAGAGAACGTGACACAGAATTTTCACAAGGCTTGGAAAGATATCCGTAAGACTCTCTAAAATATCGTCGTAAGAAGCAGAAAACGCAAAAGAAGAAACCTGCACAATTTTTGAAAGAACCGTCAAAGATTGACGCAGAAGAGCTGCAGAACAGAAGAATGTTTAAAGAACTTGAAGAATTTGTTCAAATTCGTTAAATATTGTTGCAGAAGGCAACATCGTTTAAAGATTTCAAAAAATCGCTCAAATATGTCAAAGATTGTAGCAGATAATGAAGGATTCGTGTGTTTCTTTCAAATCTTTGAAAGATTAAGAAATATTTTCTTCCACAAGAGGAATTTCGTCAAATTCGGCAAAGATCGCGTCAAACACGCAAGGAACAGCCACTGAGGCCGTAAGATTCATCTTGCGAACGGATCCGAGGCGGGAAACCAGTTCAGAAGGGAACAAGAAAGTGCGGAACAGGCGAAAGCATCTCAACCGTCAGATCTTGCGCAGAGGCCCAATAGTCATTGGATCGACGAGAAAGTGCTCGAGGTTTAACCCTCTATAGCTCACAATAGGACTTTTGGCTTGAGAAATCCCGACGTCATCTTGGCCATTCATCAAGAGACACGTGGCGAGATCCTATTCCATCGCAAAATCGAGAATTGGGAGTTGGACAAGCAAAGGAAACTGCTCTCCAAAAACTCCGATATGCGATATCGTGAAATCCCGAGAAGACTTGTAAGCCGTCCATCTCAGAGGATAGGTGGCAGCGGATCAACAACTGTCGTCATTTAGGCATTCGGGGTTTCAATTTGTCAAACAAATTTGACATCACAACTCGCAAAATCGCGATATGCGAAATCCCAATCAGATCTCAGCCGTTCATCTCTCCTGGACATGGGGCGAACATCGCAGCGCCTGTCGACATTTCGGAATTCGGGGTTTCAAGTTTTCAAAGAAATTTGACATCGCAAGTCGCGAAATCTCGATCAGATCTCAGCCATCCAGATCTCTTGGACACGTGGCAGATATCGAGGGCACCGTCAGCGTATCGACATTTGGAGTTTCAAGTTGACAGCAATTCGGAGCATCGCAAGTTGCGATATCCCGAGGAGGAATCAAGACCATCCATAACTCCCAGACGCGTGGCGTAAATCCGGGGACTCGGGAAAAGTTCCGACAAGGAAAGGGCCATTGGCATATCGGGATTCGACATTTCATGATTCTTGAGGACAAAAAATGCAAGCACTTCAAAGCTCCGAAGTCTGAAATCCTAACAGGAGAAACCCTCCATTTGCAGGGCCCAGCTGACGTCCTCTCGTCAAATGAGTCAACGACGCATCAAAATTTCATGGAACTTGGAGAAAAGACGTCCAGGTCATATCCATTCGTGAAATCGCGAGGAGAGATCATGACCGTCCATCTGTTGAGGATGCGCGTCGTAGATCGAAGCAATCGGGAAAAGTCCCGATAGGACAACGCCATCAGAAAATCGGAGATCGGGGATTCGAGGAGTCAGAAAACCTCGACATCAGAACTCACGAAATCCCGATTCGCGATATCCCGATAAGATCTGGACTGTCGGATCACACAAGATCTGGACCGTTGAATTGTCCAAAGGCGTCTTTCGCGTTTCGGCATTTTGAAAGACAAGAACGGGAAAATCCCGTAGCGCCTTAACATTAAAGAGTGTGGTCACATTGCAAGGAGACCAAGGGCCACTTCAAGCCCGATAAGCTCCCATCGGCCATTGACAAATCGACATTTCTGAGATCGAAGGTAAATACGAATTTTTTCCTCTATTTTTTCTGCAATTGTTTTTTTGAAATGGCATCATCTAGCAACCTACGACCAACTGAGGGTCCGATTCTTCTGGGAAAGAACTATGAGTTCTGGTCTCTTCGAATGAAGTCGTTCTTGCAAGCACAAGAGTGATAGGAACCAGTGGATCTTGGATATGTAGAACCAGATCCAGCTGCCCTCACTGCCATGATAAATGTGCAGAGAATTGCTCAGGCAACTCTGAGGACCAAAGAAAAAAAAGCGTAATTTTGGATTCATAATTCTATGGATGATTCGATATTCTCGAAAATCACAGGCGCTAGTACTTCCAAACAGGCCTAGGACATCCTCAAAATGTCCTACCAAGGAAATGACAGGGTAAAAACAGTTAAACTGTAGTCCTTATGGACCCAATTCGAGACTCTTAGGATGACAAAGTCCGAAATTGTAGATCAGTTCATGACCAGAGTCATGGGAATCGTGAACCAGATCAGACTGATTGGTGAAACCATCACTGATGAACGAATTGTTGAGAAAACTCTCAGAAGTATACCCAAGAAATTTGAAATGGTTGTAACAATAATCCTTGAATCCAAGGACCTATCAAGCTTTTCAATAGATGAACTAATTGGTTCTCTGGTGACACATGAGATAAGACAACATCTCACAAATGAGTCAATCTCCAATGCCTTCCAAACTCAGTTCTCATTTAGAGGAAGAAGTAGAGGAAGAGGGAACAATCAAGGTAACCATCATACCAGTGGAGGAAATAGACAACAATATCCAGATCACAATTTCCAAGGTCACAGAAATCAACAACAAAGTCAACAACAGAATTTCCAGCCTCAAAGAGGCAGAGGGAGAAGATCAAATGACAAATCGAGCATACAATGCTATTACTGCAAAAATTATGGGCACTATGAATCTGAATGCAGGAAGAAGCAATCAAATCAGCGCTCAGGCAGAGCACATGTGTCAAATCATATGGGAGACACCTCAAGAGGTATGTTTCTCTCATGCCACAAAACTGAACAACAACGTAAAGATCTTTGGTTGTTGGACAGGGGATGCAACAATCACATGACAGGTAACAAATAATTACTCTCATGTCTTGATTCATCAATTGCATCTGATATTACACTTGGAAATGATCATTTCGTCAAAGTTCAAGGAAAAGGAACCGTTCCTATTCTTACTAAACATAATGAAAAGAAAGACATATGTAATGTCTATCATGTTCCAGACTTGAAACATAACTTGTTAAGTGTAGGAAAGCTCATTGAAAAAGGATATAAGGTACTTTTTGAGGGAGCATCTTGCAAAATCTATGATAGAAAACCCAACAGAAAATTGATTTCTGAAATCTATATGACTCCAAATAGGATGTTTCCCCTTACCCTCAGAACTGCAAATCTGAGTCAACCTTATGCACAGAGTCCATCAACGTTGAATGAAACAATGGTTTGGCATACAAGATTTGGACATCTACCATTTTAGAGTCTAAGTCTTCTTCATAAAAACTCCATGGTCAAAGGTCTACCTATCTTTAAAGAGCAAATTCCCCCATGTGAGTCTTGCATACTTGGAAAACATAAGAGAACTAGTTTTCCAAAGTCTTCCAATCAATCCAAACAACATCTTGAACTAGTTCACACTAACCTATGTGGACCAATGCAAACAGAGTCAATAGGTGGTAGTTTTTACTTTCTAACGTTTATTGATGATTTCAACAGGAAAATATGGATCTATTTTCTGAGACACAAGTCTGAAACATTTACAAAATTCAAAGAATTCAAAGTAGAAGCTGAAAAACATAGTGGTAAATTTCTCAAAGTACTTAGGTCAGATGGAGGAGGAGAATACAACTCCAGAGAATTTGCAAATTTCTGCAAATCTCAAGGCATCATCATGCAAGCAACAACAAGGTATACTCCACAGCAGAATGGAGTGGCTGAAAGAAAAAATCAGACCAT